>JBBYHQ010065468.1:0-30816 GCA_038382645.1 Spergularia azorica | reverse complement strand
GATATCAGTGAAGAACTTGCTGTTCTTATTTTGACATCCCAAAAACGGATCTATCCACTTCCACCAGGTAGGTAACCGCGAACCCTTCCTATAGCTGTTACTGATGAGTTGTCACTTTACAGCTGTTTCAAATTTATAAAAAAAGAAAAGAAAAAAAAAGACTGATAAGATATGGTGCATTAAAATTATATTGGCTTCTTCACTTCCAAGTTGCTAGAGGAATCGGTCTAGACACATAAGCATTTCCCCTTCTTAATCTTTCATAACCTCTATTATTAATAGTACATCTTCAATGTTATTACTGCAATTACGAGACCCTTTTTTCTTGTGTAATATACATTTTGCAGTGCGTTTGAAGCTCTGTGTTATTGAATGAGAGATTTATTTCGTTGCGCAAATTTGACACACCTTGTTTAAGGCCTCTTTTCTGAGGCAGTCTACTCAGCTTTTGCTGGTATCTCTGATTGCAAGTGAGATAACACTGTAACATGTTTGTTTTTCCCTGCATCTCCATTGTCTTTTTGATGACTCTGTATCTGTGTTATCATGATTTCGTTTTCATGATTAACATTGCAAAGACAGAATCTAAGAGAAAACATTCACAAGCTGACAGCATTTTAAATTTTAGACGTGTAGATACTGTTGTTACTAATGCTTGTACATTTGATTCTGACATCAGATAATGTGATCGCTGCTGTTGATCCTAGAAAGGTCGAGATCCTTCAAAGGTAGCAGGACCTATCATTTCATGCTGCTATCGTCTTTCTTTTGTTTGATAAGCATTTCATGCTGTGTTATCATTTCTTATTCCCTTCTTTCATGATTGGTGAATCTTCAGTTAATTGCTTTTCATTGAGCTAAAGTAGGGCTACATCAAGCAAGCTTTCCCCCTTCCTTGTTATCGGTCGCGCCTTGTCTTGGATATAGTATCCAGTTCTCATGTGCATATTGCTTGTTATAGCCTCTTTAGTGATTGAAAGGGGAAAGTCATTTACATTTATTCATATTCTACTCATTTCTCACCTTCCTGTTCAACAAGGTTAGTCCCAGATTGATTTGTGTTTGACCCAACGTTTACCTTCATAAGCTGTTAGCTAGTTAAGTGTAGAACAACATAAACTCAAAGTGCTAATAAGGCAGGACAGGGAAATGTTATGCAGAGTTACAAAAGAACGGATAATCATTGCAGCCAACATGAATGTCTTAAGAAATGATCCTTGTAGCCTGTTCTTGATGGAAAGACAAGGGTGCTATTTTTATAGGTGTATCTTTGGCATATGAACCATATTGTGAAACGCTGTTTTAGAAGCTATAATTAATTGCTTTTGCTCCTAAAAAGAATATTAGATGTAAAATTTTCTGTGCCTCAGAACCTTCTTCAGTTTAATTTACTTCTGCTTATTTGGGCAGATATGTCCAGTGGCTTATTGAAGATCAAGACTCTACCGATACGCAGTACCATACATTATATGCTCTTTCCCTGGCCAGATCTGCACTTGATTCTCTGGAAACTGAAATTTCTGTGCAACGAGGTGATACGAGCATGGCAGTTACAGACATCTGTACCATTGCAAGGAACACACTGCCTGAGAATCAAGGCAGAGAAAGACTACAAATATTTTTGCATTCATCTGATTTGTATGACGCTGAAGAGGTCCTTGACTTGATTGTAGGCTCAGAATTATGGCTTGAAAAGGTATTTATATGCTTTGAGTTTTGTCCTGCTAGGTGAAGCTAATGTCTATTTTTTAAGTGGATTATGATGAGATTGAATCTTGACATCCATACATGGCATGATACATTTTTTACTACCCTACTCCGAGGGGAAGTCGAACCCCCTTTTGTTTTCCCGTTCTTTCTCATGTCTTTTGCATGCTTGCTTTCAATCCTTCCTGGGCAAACAAGTTCTGCAGGTTCCTTTTTATTTTTTATTTTTGTAATTTTAAGTCGAAAAACCATTATTGCTTATCAAAGAAGAGATAGAGGACCGGGGGTCCTCAGATGTACAGAATACCAAGAATTCCTATTCCTGTTGAATAAGAGTAATTGGAATATTTTCAAAAGCGCCCAAAGTATAACCCTAAACCCTCAAAGAGCCTAGAAGAAAAAACCCTGAAAAAGCCGAGAATTCTGCTCCAACCAAATGCACACCATAAGGTAGCTACATTCGGACACTTTCATAACAACTTCCTTGTTTTAGTGATACTGTGATCACAGAAACAGGACATGTCTTGACAAAACCTGATTGACCTTACGCACAATGGATGGACAAGTTCAGCACTTTTTTTTTTTTTTTTTTTTTTTTTTGGTACAAAGGAGCAGCTAATGCTGCGGGGGTGGGGGTATGAGGATTTGAACCCGGGACAACCCCCAGGCAGGTTGAGTTCCTGACCACTAGGCCAACCTTGATCCTCAGTTCATCACTTAATGTGGTTCATAATAATCTGTATTTTAATTTGTTTTGGCTGAAAGTAAGTTTTTCCACTTTTTGGGGGACAGTCAGATGTATTGACTGCTGAGGTGTGTGAGTGGACTAATATACATTTTTTTTTTTTACAATTTCTTCATTAACAGGCTATTCTGTACAGGAAATTAGGCCAGGAAACTTCTGTTCTTCAGATTTTAGCACTGTGAGTACCCTGCTTGACAATAAATGTTGGTTACTGGTTGTGGGTATTGAATTTTCGTCTATGAAGCAAGCCTTCTACATGATGGAGTCCTATATTCCGTTTTTAGTGTGGTGGCTTGTTAGAGTTTGTTGCTATCTTTTTACATTTAAAATTCTGAATCGAGGGTCATATGATGCTCGAAAATTTACATAATCCTTCCCAAAGATTAATCTTCTTCCTTGGTCATCAAAAATCATGTAGCTTAGGTCATCGTTGAGGCAGTTTTACTTGCAGTAGATCATACCTTTTAACAGCAAATCAGCAGATGTTCACATTCAATATGGTGAAAAGTGTTGAGAACTTTGAGTTTTCTTGTTTCCTGTGACTATCAAATAATGTGATTGATACCTCCAAGGTTGTGATGGAGTTTGCCATTGTGGTGGGCAAAATAATTGAGTAGATGCTGGGAATGTTGATGTTTTCATATGTGAATCTTCAAAAGTAAGTTAAACTTGTCTCTTTGCACTTCACTAGAATATTGACCTGCGGCCTGCCATTGCCCGGGCTCATGTGTACGTGGTAACTGGTAACTGTAAAAGGTTCACCTGATTCAGAAGATCGTACACATCAAATATTAAAATCTGATACTATCCTGAGATATAGTTTGTAATTATGAAGAAAAAATGTGTCATGATATACTCTTTTAATTTGTAATTACCTATACAAGATAAGAACACTCATTGTGATCTCCGATTTTGATTCTCTTATCATACTTTTTGAATCACGTGTCAAAAGAATAAAATGGCAGACTATCCTGAGATATTGTTTGTGAATTGTGATTATGATTATGAACAAAAAACCTCTAAAGATATACGGTATAGGTGTAGTTTTGTAAATTGTAATTTTCAATTTAGATTCCCATGTCCTACTTTTTGTACATACACTTATCGTAGGTGTTTTCTTACCATCAACATATTTTGATTGTTATATCTATAGAACATGAAGCACACACGCTGTCCTTAGGCCTACCTATCCGTTTTTGACATCATTACCATCAGATTCTCTTTGAATAGGTGTCAGACACATTATAAAGCAAGTCTCAACAGTGTAAAAGTGATAAATAGATGGAAAACTCTGGGAACACGTGGTCGACATACGAATCTGAACTTAGGCCATACACTAGGCATTATGAAATGCAAAGTTATGCTTCTTTACCTTAATCCTGAACCCAAGAAAGAGAAATGAGAGAGCTAGAGATGTGAGTACTTCTTTCTTTTGTTGGCAAAAAGTGAGGGACTATGAAACATTGAAACTGGTACTCCACTACAAATCCACTGCAAAAGAGTATAAATCCCTACTGTTTGTATAAGTTGGATATTTGATCCTAGATCCTGGTGATGACTTCATAAGTCATATGTTGGTGCTTCGTTGATGTTTGTGGATTTCTTGTTCCTTTTGCTTTTAGGTGTATTAATTGATCTGATTTCTATCAGGAAGCTGGAGGATAGTGAAGCTGCTGAACAGTATTGTGCTGAACTTGGCAGAGCGGATGCTTATATGCAGTGAGTTCTCCTTGTCATTTTTTGCTAATTTCGTGGTTTATTGGATAAAATGTGTTAGTTGTGCTATGAACTTCTACTGATTTTGCAATATCGTGCATCAGGTTGCTTGATATGTACTTGGATCCTCAGAATGGTAAGGAGCCGATGTTTAGGGCCGCGGTCCGTCTTCTTCATAATCATGGCGAATCACTTGATCCTCTTCAAGTCCTGGAGGTATTTGTCTGAACTGCCATTTGGTCCATCACTAAAACAAGTACTGAATACTTTAGTGTTATGAGTACTGTCTTTTTTTCGTCATTTTTTGCCTTTTATATCTGACTTCTCTTTTCTGAATAATGCCTGCTTCTTTACCTTTTACATTTTGTTTTAAGATAAGAAAACATCTATATTTTTTAAGGGGAAATGATGCAAGGGCATGCTCGCAAAGATAACATTTTCAGTTTCGTTCTAAGATTGTAATAGCGGTAATGCGGTATCCCTGCAACAGCCCACTGTTGGATAAGGGCACTTAGTAACTCACCCACACCCGAAATTGGTCTGAACTCTGCAGGGATATCCAGGAAGAAAAGACATGAGAGTTTCCTGCCTAATGCACTACAAACTGAGGAAATAATGCACACTTTTCCATAACCTTTTTCCCATTTCTCTTCCCGTGGCTACATCCCCTCCTTCTAAGCGCCTCATGATACTAGTGTGGCTACATGATCTCCTTCTAAGCGCTCCATGATACTAATGTGCCAACATCCTCTCGTTCTAAGTGCTCCATGAGTGTTTGTTACTTTGTTTTCCACCTAAGGACATATTTTGATGTCGTAATGGGCTGGTGCCAAAACTACCTTTACTGGTCTGCA
Source organism: Spergularia azorica (assembly GCA_038382645.1). NCBI lineage: Eukaryota > Viridiplantae > Streptophyta > Magnoliopsida > Caryophyllales > Caryophyllaceae > Spergularia > Spergularia azorica. The sequence continues at coordinate 25,794 of JBBYHQ010065468.1, read as the reverse complement.
AGTTCTATCCCATCTCACCATATCGTTCATGTAACTCAGCCCGATACCTGATCACCAAAGGTTTCTCATCCACCACAGTACCACTGAATCTCATTGGCTACTCCTGTGGAATCTTATAAAGAGAATGTACGAACTATAGAGGTGCACCTAATATGATAGAAGAAGAGTAATCCTTTCTCAACAAGAAATCTTCTCCTTCCAACCCCTTTTTAGGTGTTTTGCAAGTTGCAATACAACTGACCTGAAAAGTAAAGAGAAAGGGAGTTACATTATTAGTGACACCCCCTAGTAATTGAAGGGTTTTGTATCTCACATTCTGGAAGGCAACAAAAGATTCAAATCTAGTACTTCGACATCAACAACACAATTTTCAGTCTCTAACATCCACTCCTTTGTTGAGTTCAAAAATCTGTAGACATTACATATTGTACTCTTCAATGCCAATAGCAGCACACACAAGATTAGTATTATATTGCATAATGAAGATAAGAAATAAGAATAGCATCCATGCCTTCCTTAAAAGTTAAAAATCCTGATAGGCCGGGGACAGAAGCCCAACCATAAACCACAAAAAAGAACATCACCCCCTAGCTAAGAAACTACTCTTTAAGCCACCATCATAACTGATAGTGGATTTCAGAAAACTTTTTTCTTTTTCCTAGAATACACTAGAGTTGGCTTAGTTCGGTTAGGAAAGCTATGACCCGAGACCTCTAGAAAAAGAGCTAAATTTTCCATGGGGATTGGATTCCCTCAACAGCCTGGCTGGAGGACCTCTAAAACGAATTTTGCGCTCTCCACTTGACCCACTGGAATCACCTTTGCAGCAACCAATTCGTCCACAGTGAAATCCTTCTCTAAAGATCTAGAATGGGCACCTGGGGCTTCCAAAACTTGAGGTGGATCCTCGGAAACAACACCCACCGCTTCTTCCCCTTGCCCACAAGAATAATTGAAGTCCTTCGCCACCAGACCCCCAATCACTACCTCCTCCTCTAACAGTGGGAATTCGTCATTGTCAACGTCGGAGCACAAACCTAAGTTCTGAAAAGAAAGTGGAGGCCATGCACGACCATGTTGTCCACTTGTCCAAACCACATGCAGAAAGAATATTTTCTCGTGATGAAACAATTTTTTTTGTCCACGACTCCTCCACACTAAAATGGGTCACCAATGTTCTTGATGGAAGAAAGTCCCGAAACCCCCTGATTATCCTCTTCACCCATTTTCTCAGATCTTCTATGAACAGAACAAGACCCCTCACCAAGTCTATCAACTTCTCTTGCTCACACACTACACACGCACCACCTCTGCACGCGCGACCTGTGTTGCCACCTCACATGCTACTTCTTGAATCCACACGCGTAACTCATCGCGAACTGCACGCAAAGCTTCTTCAGGCGCTTTGTTGATAATGTCCGCCCCAAACAACAATCAACCCTAGGAATGGAACCCCTTCCACAGCCTTCAACTTCAAAAGTTGTTCGGCATTGCCGGAGACGGATGCTAAGACATCTCTGTAGCACCTAGGTCTGCCCCCAACCTCACAAGTCTTCCCTAAAGGAGAAGTGTCAATGGGCCGTTGTACCAACTTGATGATTCCAGCTATAAAATCCACCCAAGGAGCTGACACCCTCAACACCGGAACGAAGACCATAGACGTCTTTCCCCTCCTTGAGACCCCTAAATCTAAGAAACGACCCTTGAGTTCAATCTTACCTTAACCCCTCCTGCTAAGTGCCCAAACAGCTTCGTTGCAGCAAAATCAATCAACGAGGAGCTTGGAGAACCTAAGAGATCCCCCACCCACTCTGCCATCGATAATGGCATCTTCTACCGTACTCCGTGCAACTATTTTAGTAGTATCCCCGGTTTTAAAACGTTAGCCTCCAAAAAGCGCATCTTTGACCTACTGGTCTCCTTGATATGGAGAAAGCCACCTAGTCTTAACCTACTGAAAGCCACATCGAAAGATTTCCCTTCAATGTGCACAACTGTGCGCTCGTAAGACCCATAAATTAGAGAGAGATTACAAGAACTTCTGAGGGGAAAGGAAAGAGAAGAGAGCGCTAAAAAAAAAGGATTTTCCGCTGGCCAAAGATGTCATCGGTGACAGGGAAAGGTAGCCGGTGACACTCAACACAGAACGGTGGACTGCCATTAGAACCTGGTGGTGGTGATGATACAGGAGAGTGGAGTTGTAGAGTAGATCTGAGAAAGAGAAGTGAGAAAGTTTTAGAGAGAAGACGTTGAAGCTTCTCTCTCTACAGGGCTACCACGTGAATTATCCTTTATGATAGGTAAGAAAGAGGTGAGAGCTATCATGAGTAAATGAATAATTTATCAACAAAAAAAATACAATCAATTATTCATCGAAATAATGTAGTTGACTCCAAGTATACAACCATGTGAAAAATGGAACATCAAATCTGGCGCATGAACCACTATCATAAAAGGTGCGATAATTCCTTTCAATTAAAATGCTCAGAACCGCCAAATAGCCATCTTCCAAAGTTCTCTGATCCGGCCTGTTTCATCCTCAAGCTAGGAGGACATCTTTATTATTACAAAGATGAAGAAACTCAGGCCAAAAAGAGAGTAGGAAAAGTGCCACAAAGACAAGACCCAACGGTAAGAGGAAAATATGATGAACGGATTCTTTGTCCTCGTCGACAGGAAACACATCTGTTATTTTACTGTGCTATTCTGTGTCCGCGAGTCCTAATTTAATCTCTCAAGAAATATAAAACCTTTGAGGATAAACATAATTCATTTCTTGGGGCTATGCGGATCTTTATGAATGTAAATTTGATAAATGTCTTTCTTCATGTTCTATATCTTTCTAATTCTCTTTATGGAGGTAAGTTTGATGTATCTTCTTTTTTCGTTACCTTTGTATAACTAGTCCATCTCCTATGCAGAGGTTGTCACCAGATATGCCCCTTCGACTTGCTGCAGACACCATGTTAAGAATGGTCAGAGCTCGACTTCATCATCATCTCCAAGGAAAAGTATGTTTTCAATAATTTTTCAAAATGATTATGATCTTCTTCCTTTCCCCTTCAAAAAAAAAAAAAACTATACATCAACTTTCCCTCTCCTCCACTTAAGTATATACTCCCTCCGCCTCTCTTTAAAAACCCCATATCCTTTTGCACAAGGATTAAGGTGGGGTGATTTGTTTATTATTTTTGAAGATGGTGAATGGCTTGTTTGTTTACTATTTTTGGAGATGATGGGTGATTTGTTTATTATTTTTGGAGATAATGGGTGGTTTGTTTATTGTAATCTTGAGATAATGGAGTGTTAAAGAGGAAGTGACCAGATTGTTAAAACTTGATCCATTTAAAAATTTAGAAGTGGGGTGTTTAAATAGAGACATCCCGAAAAGTAAAGAGGAGGGTGTTTAAACGAAACGGGCGGAGTATTTTTCTAAATCTAGAGTAGGTCCAATCGACATAACTAAGTCATATGGCAATTTTCATAGCAGATTAGTCCATAAAATTTTTGTGAAAGGTATTCGATATATATATCGTATGATCTTTAGTGATTTACTTCATTTTTTCTCTTTTTGTTTCTTTTTACCTCCGGCCCTCCCAAAAATCATGTATTGTAATTGGCATGCTCTAATAGATGAGTGGATTGTTGTTTTCCAGAACCAATGTGTAACATATTAATGGCGCTACTGCAGAACCACCATATAACCCCGAGATGGGTAGTTGGAATCAAAATGGGAAGTGTGGTGTCTAGTGACTTATTACTTACTCAGTTACTCATGTTGTACTGTGGTCTTATTCCTAACCCCACACCTGAGACTCGAAAAAGTAGAAACTGGTAATCATGGATTAGTTTTATCACTGCAAATCAAGCATTGTTTATGATGTCTTTAACAAATGTAACTGTCAGTAACTCAATCAAGTTTCCGGCTTGGATTTCCTCAAGTAATGATATGTCCTTGTATTTGTTACTGCATGGAGCTCTCAGTTTGACTTAGTGCTGTGACTACTTCTATATTCATTATCAACAACATTATTATATTGCTCTAAAAGCTCCTTTCTATGGTAAGGGTGAGGGGGGCTGGATCTAGACAACATTACCTCTTTTGTTTCCTTTTTTTTTTTTTTTTTTTTTTTTCTTTTGTTTAAAAAGAGAGCATTTGCCCTTTCTCGAAATTACAAAGTTCATGTTTCCGGATGACCAGCAATGGAAATTGCATCAACTGATTGCTACCTTCACATTCATCAGTGCATGAAAATATTATGTCATCTGCAACTCTTACTAAATCCTCTATGACTTATTTCCAGATTGTACATAGTCTTTCCCGCGCAGTGGATGTTGATGCGAGGCTTTCAAGACTGGAAGAGAGATCACGCGTCGTGCAAATAAATGATGAGAGCTTGTGCGACTCTTGCCATGCTCGTCTTGGGACGAAGCTGTTCGCTATGTATCCTGATGATACTATTGTCTGTTACAAGGTTAGTCCTTTTTTCTATGCGATGAGCTCTGCCTGTGTGCTAAACATGCCCTTGGGAAAAGAAAAGGCACAAAAAATAGACTGGTGATATCTGAGAAAGGTGCATTACTGCTTGATGTATAGTCTTACACCCACTCTTTATTCTGCTAAATTGTACAAATGCAGATCATGTTGTATGTGGTACACCAATATCAAACAGAAAGGAGACAACCATGTGTCTGATTTCTTTATCCATGCCTGTCAGTCAAAACGTATGTAGTATGTTTGAGATTTAATAAGATGGAAAATGATTCGCCTTGTCTAGTTAACAGTTCCCAATTGTAGGGACACTTCTTCTCGTTGACAGAATCTCTAATTGTTAGCTGAAGCTTGTTAGTATAATCAGGATTCTGGGACTACAAAATTCTCTTTTTGATTATTGGAAAATTTATCTACATTCTTAGGTATAGATGTTTGTGGAGTAATTTCAAGCTCATAAATTAGAAAAAAATCTTTTTTTTCTTTTTTCAATGCTGTTGACAATGTAATGTTGTGATTTACTGAGAAATGTTATGATGGCTTTTGTTCTCTTGCAGTGCCTTGTTATATATTTCTGACATACCCCTGTTGTAATCATGTTCACTCTAAGCCCAGGAAAGGGGATGTGGGGGGGGGGGGGAGGGATGTAGTATTAGGAAGCAAGCTACCCATGACTACACCAATGAGTTTTACTTGAGTTAGTTAGCTCTAAAGCTGAATCTTTGTTCTTTTATTATTCCAATGTGGATGACACTGTTTCACCTTTCTTTATATTTAGTTGTCTGGTAATGGTGAACAAGATACTGGGTGGTTTCGTACTTCTGTATCTATGAAGTATATTGGGTTTGGTATGATAGTACCCCTGTCTATTTCGAATTGGATTATTAAGGGTCTAATGTATATGGGTTCGGTGTTGGTTTAAGGTTGACCAAAAGGACAAAAACCCATTCTCAAGTCTTTTTTTATCTAGTATATATTTGAAGTTGTATATAATTTCATTATTTTATCATGATTTTACATGAGATCTTTTATATTAATTTTAATTTTATTATATTATGACATATATGTCTTAAATTCAAACAACTATCAAAATTGAAGTGTTGTGTATTTACATGTATTTTACATTCTTATAGTAATGCAACATTTGACCCAACAACAACATCTTTAACCCCAGTGCCTTAAAGGCTCCCGCCATAAGGCGGGGTAAGGGGGGGTCGGATGCACGCAAGCCTTACCCCTATTGAAACATAGAGAGGTTGCGCAAAGGATGAGCCAAAATGAAAATTGCTTCGAGAATCGCACCGACTGACTGCTACTTCACAAAGTAAGAAGCACAGACAGTTTTATGAGCCATTTTGCTTTATTACATTATATCCCAAAAACCAAAGAATAATTAGTCTTTGGCTCCATTGGAAATGGCAACATTTGACCCTCAAAGAAAAAAAAAAAAGAACTATTTGTATATAGTTCATAAACAGCAACAATATGACCTCAGGAGCCCGCCAATGGCGAGGTAAGGGGGTAAGGGTTCTACACAACCTAATCTCTGTGTTGAAACTATAGAGAGGTTGTTTCCAGATATATTGTTGACAAAAAGTTTATATTTTGAAAGGTTCGCTTGGATTCAATCTAGTGTTTCCTGGTCATTTACGAGTTCAGGTGTTTTCCGGCTTTAGTTCATAAAAACTGGTCTTTTGGGTAGTTTGCGAGTTAGGTTGATGTCTTATTTCGGTCCCAACGGTTTTTGATACCTCTAGGTGGCCTCAAAAGCCAATTGCTGAGGCTTTAAGCTCCCTTCTTAGTTGTCTCACTTCCTTGACTGAAACCATCTCCTACACTTCATACTGCACGTATTACAAGAATACTGTGTAATATTTTAACATGATACCATTGCAGCAGTAAAATTATGATGTGTCTCATGTCTATCCACATTTACTGTATCACCTTTTGATACACGACATGCTGCTCTACCCTGCGGTCTCACCTCTTATTGTTGATTCCTGAATTTTAATTGTGTGGTTCAGTGGGTGTATGGTCGAAAGAGTTAGGATGATCAGCAGAAGAAGTGTTTGTTTCTTTTAAGTTCAGCCAAAGAAGTGTTGTGTAGCTTTAAGTTATGCTGAAACAGTTTCTGCTAGTCTACACTGAGCCTTGAAGGGGGAAGGGAAAGGCTCTCTTCCTTTAAACATATACACGGGATATTCGATTTTATGGCCCCATGGTTGGAAAGGATCAGGAGGGAGGGTCATCAAAACTTAAGACAGTTTCTCTCTGTCTTTTAGAAACTGTTATTAGTTATTACTGATCTTGATTAAGTGTGGTGGAAACAAAATAAGACTGTATTCTTTGCCTTCTTTGATGCAGGCATCAGGATTTTAATTTGTTGCTGTTTGTCCTCTCATGGTAGCAGTTATATAGTTTTGTAGATAACAGATTGTTGCCTGAATGTACGTGTACTTCAATCTTCTGTATCAGTGGGAGTTATGTTTCAAGAATTCTTGTGTGGGAGTTGTATATTATCTTCATTCAAAATTTGCAGGTATTACCGCCTCATGTTTTAAATGCTTACATCATGATCCTTGGATGATGATAAGCAGGGTGTTCCCATTATTGAATGGATGGCGGCCATGATTCAAAAGAAAATTAGGTTGTTAATTCTGATCCCCAAACAACTATTTTGGGGACAGGACATCATGCTCACTATGGTCGCCACTCGCCATAGGAATGAGTAGATCACCATAAAAAACAAAGAGTTTATGAATACTTTTAGGGCTGCATTAGGTGTTTGTTTACCTCTTACGTAGAAATAGCCCTATCAGATTATCCGGTTTTGCTAGCCTCTAATTTCTCTTATTTTCATGCAGTGCTTCCGGCGGCAAGGGGAATCTACTTCAGTGAAGGGGCGCAATTTCAATAACGATGCTCTGATAAAACCTGGTTGGCTTGTCTCCAGGTAATATCGTGAGAGATGGCAATCAGGCGAGTGAGATGTGTGCTTCATCGTACGTGCGTTGCAGTAAGGGATAGGATTTACTGAAAGACGAAAAGAAAATTAACCTCCTGGTACTTCTGTAAATTATGAGGAGCGTTATGAATTGCAAATAATCGCAGATAATCGCAGAGTTGTTGCCTTTGATGTGAGTGTTAAAAGAAGGGAGTTTTGCACTCTCATTTAAGTGCACATTGATGATGTGATTTATCCTTCTGCCACTCTTATCAAGAACGTCTTATTGTGGAGATCTTAACAGTAACATTTACGCTTGCAAAAGTGAATGTGCAGATTGGTTGCTATGAATCATATTAACCATCTCCTCAAGCATTAATCAAAGTTAATGCCTATTAGATAGACCTTTTATCAATTTCATTATTCATATAATCACGTGTTACATTACAGCCAAAGTTATTAGAAGCTGCTAGCTGTACCCCAATAACCCTCGCAGTTGAGATACACTTTTGAATGAGGATCATCTGTCTAATTTTTGTGCTTCTTTTACGAATGAATTGTGGGTAAATCTCTTTCCTTTTCTTTCCAATACTTTTATAAGTCATACTCCGTACAAGCGATTTACATTCTTCCTCCCCCCCTCTTCCTTCACCCTCGCCGTTTGTTAACAGAAAAGAGTAGTAGAGATGGAGGGGACAATGAAGAGAGCAAAGCAGCTTGTGGAGGAATGCATGAAAGGCAATGTATGCTTCCCATGACGCTTGTTGTAACTGAGGCGGGCAGTCACAAGAATCTTGTCATCTTGTGTGAATGGTGCAAAAAGAGAACAGTAATATTGACAATATCAGAACGTAAAACAAAGACAACACATTTAATGTGGTTCAACAACAATAGCTACGTCTACCCAACAAAGGAGAAACCAATTTTATTATGTGGAGAAGTAGTGCCAATACAAATATGAGTTCAATCGGAAAGGAACTCACCAAATACAAATGAGATCTAGAAAAACAAACGGTGTTGCGATCAACTAATAACCTAACAAACGTTCTTTAATATCAATAAAGCAAAGAAGCCACAAGCTTGAAAAAACTAATAAGCCACAAGTTTGAGAAAACTAATAAGCCACAAATTTGAGAAACAACTATGACTTTGTGTATTCATTACAATTACAAGAAAATCACTCAATTTATGTGTTCCCACTCATAAAAGACGTCTTTTGAAAAACCTAGTTAGATTTGGTACCACAAAACCCAACGAAACCGCAATAAGGAAAATAGCCGCGGCCGAAATCGCTTAGTAGCTGAGTCAACTAAGGCTAGGCGAGCCACCGGGGACAGCTAGCTAGGCGTGGCTCCTAAATGACTCTGTCCAGATTCTGGTTCCAATAGCGTTTCGCCTTGACGCCTTATCCCTAATTCCGTATAAAACAATTTGAAAACTTTTTTTTTTTTAAATCAACAATTTGTAAACTTAATACGGAGTAATGTGGGATATCGACATGGACGTGATGACAACGACGCCACTATGAATCCGAATCCTAACTATCACATCTCCACGTTCATAGCACTGACGACTGACGTGCACTGTCACAAGTCACAACTCAACTCATGCACATCATGTTGCGCATCTTGTTATTTGGAAATGATTGATCTACCAAACCACTTGAAACATATTACAATTTATTCCCTCATAATCCATCATAAAGTATTAACAATTGGCCTCATAATTTAGACGTACAAAGTATTGTGATCGTTTGGTTGCATACGGGAATTCGGAATACCCATAAAATACCACTTCTCAGGTTGTATCGGTGCTAAATCGAATGAGGTAAATAAATAAAATAAATTTAAATGCACTCCTCTCAAGTCTTAAGCAGTTAAGAATGCTCGTTAAATAGAAGATCACACACTTGTTAGCAAACAACATTTACATCACAAGACACTGACCAAGACTCCTGGTCCTGGATCCCCATTTTCTCTGTACTCACACACAGTCACACACACACAAAAAGAAAAAAAAAAAATTAAACAAAATCAAGAGACGACCCAGAAGAGAAAAATGGGGTGCGTAGTGAAACTGGTAGATGCAGTGCTATTTCTCTTCTTTCTAGTAATAGCAATAGTAGCCCCATTGTTTGATGCCCAATCTTGTTTACCGCAAGAAATTTACCCCAAAGTTTTGGTAGATTTAAATTCATGGTACGGCAATGAGTACGGCAATAATAGTCGTTTGCCAAATGGCGAAATCAGGTAGGTTTGAACTCGTTTTGGCTGATTTGATGACTAGTTTAAGTCCTTTCGATTAAGTCAACACCATCCCCAGTGTCTCAAAGGCTCTTGCCATTGGCAAGTGGATGCATTGGCTTACCATTGTTTTTACTTATTTTTTTTACCTCGTGAGGATCAACCTAGTTTTCTTACCTTGATCAAACAAACCAAGTGAGAGCGCGGTAAAATCAAATGATTAATTGCTAAAGGTCTAATGGTTAGATAAGTTATGGTCGTTTGCTCAATGGCGAAATCAGGTAGCTTTCAAATCGGTGTTGGCTTATTTGACCACTGTAAGTCTTTATGGTGCCATCCTTATCATGGTTACCTCAGTAACTGAAAGGCTTTTGCCAATGGCTATGTAAGAGAATGGATGTAATAGCCTTACCATTATGCCGAAAACCCACAGATGCTGTTGCAGGATGACCCGTAATGAAAATTTCGTGAGTATGGTAGGACTAATCGACCCCTACTTCACGATACAAGTCCCTTTTGTGAAGTTTATGTAGCTTTCAAAAAAAAAACCCACCTAAAAGCTGATGAAAAATAAGCTAACTTATGTCCCTGAGAAGAATAAAGGACTTAGCTTTGCATAAGGTGTTTGTTTCAAGTTTTTCCTGTAAGACTTTCACCTAGTTTCCTATTAGCAATAGATAAGTCGAAAGCACAAAAAGTTAGCAGATTAGGTTGCTGGAACTGGAAATGAGTAAAAATTGGTGACCGATTATGATGGAACTAAGAAGCAATTGTTAAGGTAGATAGCCAAATATATTGGACATAATGGAGACGGTGATCATCTTTTCCGAAGGCCATTTGACAAGCTAGATGTTAACTTGGTTAAAAATTGATTAGGTAGCTGAAAAGTTTAGAATGGTCAAAACTGGACGATTGGTATACAATTGTACACAATGGTTTCTTGAGTTCTACTGAGTCGAAGTTCAGATTATTTAGGACTCACACTCTAGGGTAATTGAGGATCTGTAATTGAGAATTTGAGAGTGAGCACAAAAATCGTTTTATAAGGTCTGTATTGAGTAAGGATGTGCGTGTACAAGCAGTCCAGAGTATTTTAGGTACTACTTTGATCAGTCATTGGTGATTGTGCAGATTTCATTTTCAAGTATCTTCTAAATAAAACATGTTATTGTGCTGCAGGTCGCAATACTCTCAGAGATTGCAGGTTCCGGCAAGGCTTCAGACACGTTAAAGATGATCTACTATCCATTCATGGGTGTAGCTTTATTAGCTCTCCTTAGAGGGCTGCTCCCCTCCTCTTGCACGACCCCAACCGTTGCCAAGAGACCCGTTCCATTACCAAGGAAGAAGAGGGCTTGAAGAAATCAGCTACTTTGATTTTGGGAGCAACTATTGGCTCTTCAAAACCATCCGGGCATCCGCTACTTTGATTTTCTTTGAAATGTTAATTGTAGTAGGGGAGTGATTCACCCTTTTAGTTTCTAATCATGTAACATTTTCATTTTCAATTTTTTTTGATAAAAATGTAACATTTTCAATTGGGACACGGCTTCAACAGAATTTATCTGTTGTTTGAAATCAGTTTCTGATGCCTACAAGAACCCTACACTTCTACACAGTGTACAATTACAAATTTACAATGTTTCTGGCTGATTTTGAACTGAATCTGAAAAGTATGAGCAAGTTGTTCGAACCCTACCAATATTGATACTCTTTTGAAAAAGGTAGCTTTTGGCCATTAACCACAAGAGCATCATAGGCCGAAAACACGGCACCTTTTTTTCTTGTTTTTTTTTTTTTTTCTAACCATACATCAATTTCGGTATTGTGAAAAATCTTATACTCCCTCTTGTTCAAGGTGATCAGTTCAACATGATGTTTCAGATTGTTTTATTATTCTCGGCTAGCCATATTGGAGGTCACATCTGATTCGGGTTTACTTATTAATGCCTAGTGAACGGGTTTTGGTCACATATGCGTACCCAACCCGAGAACGGACTAGAGGGAACCGAATTGATCGCGTCACATCGCAAGGATAGCACCTTTGTCTGATTTTTTTTCTTTTCAAAACTTTGGAGTAGACTGATTGTGTGACCGAACAAGTTTCCAGCATTCTGGGGAAGCATTGTAAATTCTCAAGGAAAACATGTCAAATCTTATCTTCATTTCCACTCCAATTTGCCCATCAGTAAGCTTCTGCATCTTACTCTTGCATTTTCCTTGTTTTCTTTCTTCTAAATATGTAGTAAGAATTTATACATGATGCTGACAATTTTGAGACCTTATAATTGCAGTTTACCACCACAAAATCTCTGGTGGGCAACAAATTTTCACTGCAAGCAGTAAAAAGAGCAAGAATTTCACGGAGTAGAGGTGACATTAGAGCTTTCTTCTTCAATCCATCTGATGAACCCATTCTCAAGGAAGCTATCAAGGTTTCACTTCTTCACCCCCTTTTCATTTCTGTATTTTTCTTTCTTTCTTTCTTTTACTCCGTATTATAGACGAATTGGGTTTTATTGATAGGATTGTTAATTATTGCGCTTGCTGGGTCATTCTCTATTAGAAGAATAGATGAGTTGGTTTGTGCTGCAATTTTGGAAATGAATTGTTATTTGTTGGAAGTATGATTTTTAAAGTGATCATTGATTCATTGGCGTTGCAAGCGTAGACGAAACCGGTTTCCGCTAGCAGTAGTTACTTGGTATATATGGTGGCCTTTCACTTCACCTGATGATTCTGAATTTACAAGTTAGAATTAGAGTGTTACTATTCCGGGACATTTTTATTAGGTTGTCTGGATTCTGGAGTTTCTGAATTCTGCTTTGTTTCCTGATGTCTTTTCCAAATATAGGGATCAGGGAGAAATATGGTGAAGCAAACATAGCAGTACTGCATGTTTGGTTGAGGGGATACCATTACAATGTTATGGAATTAAGTTTATTGTAAACAAGTAAAAAATGAAAAGGGGGCGACTGGACTTAGAAGACAAGGGTTGAAAGTAGTAATTTCATCTGATGGTGGACTTAAGTAGTTCAATGAGTACTTCAGCTAAATAGATTACATACGACTACGTCACTCTCCGTTCCCCACTAAAAACGTTTGATTGCATTGCAATGAGAATACTTGCTACCAATCAAGCCCTTAGGGTGATCCCAAGAAGCTCTTGCAAGCCATCTTCCGTGGTTGGAATTTGGTCTAATTTACCCATAAGCCTAAGACATTTTGATGTGATTGATAGTTGTACCCTAGAAAGAAAAAAAGGAATATTAGAGGTAATAAAGAAATCATGTGAACCTGACACTTCTTGCATTACGATGCCTAATGTATCTGGCTTATAGAAGATTGGATACTATAACTTTTATTCTGGCCCCTTTCATGCTTTTACCTTGTGAGCGTCGTTCCAAACAGGTGCTGGATTTAAAACAGCGTTTATCTGGTGAAAACTCTTTTGTCGCTAATGGTTCTAATCAATCATTAACATTGTGCTCTTGGAGTGCTTATAGATTCCTGTCATTAGAAAGTCTGCAGTGTTATGTCAAGGAACCTCTCAAAGCACATATTGTAAGAGAACATAGATGTGGTAATGCAATCTGCAAATGTATGACGCAGAAAGCATGTTCTTGAATCTTTATGTTGTATACCTGTGTACGCTCTCGCATCTTTTACTCGAAAGTTACTCGGGCTCTTCTATCAAATTGGATGTAACTGGGTTCTGATTGGTAAGCTTCAGCTACAATGGCTGATACTTATCTCCAGCCTGTATTTTCTCTTTAATATGGAGAAGTTGATAGATCTTCGAATTGCTTGGAGGTAACCATTCCGGGGTCATTTTTTCAGAAGCCAAGACATTTCTAGAGACTTCTTGTTTTTGGGGATTTGATATAAATGAGAAATGATTTGCTGTGATATATTAATCTGGATTCAAATACAAACTTGCCAATCCTGGAGATTGATTAGCAAGGTATTTTTTTGTGCAAAATGTCTTTTGGCGAAGTTTAGTCTCACCTACACTTCCATTGCAAGAAGAAAAGGATCATTGGCTAGCTTGCTTCAATAGCACATATATAAGTTTTTCCTGCATAGAATTTGTAGTGGTCCATAATTGAGCTACTGTTTGTCCATGACATAAGGTTTAGGTCTTGCAATTTATCGTTGAAGCCAATTAATATCTGAGTTTGTTTATTCAGCTTGTGATGTTCAGAAGTAGATACCTTTGTAACAAATGTGGAGACGGTGATGATTTACATGGCAGCATAGTGGCCTGAATTTTAAGTGACCCTAACATTGCTCACACAGCCATGCCCTGTAGCCCTCGACCAGAGTCACCTTCACAATAGTTAATACGCTATATGTCAATTTGAGCATTGATCAGCTAGGAAGCTAGCCTGTTATGTCACAGAAAGTAAGAAGTATATGATAACTTGGAGAAACATTTTATTTTCGGAGAGAAGCAAGAGTTTTATTCTTCCATTTAGGAAAGGAAGGAAACAGCATTGTGCTATCCTAGAAATATCCAAAACCCTCGCTAATTAACTAGGAATAGCACTATTATAACTCTTTTGCACTCTTTCAAGTGTTTGGAATCGGAATTTAAGTAAAATATTGCTAGTTTGCTTATCAGCAAATGTCCTATCTGGAGAAAAATCTCATATAATACAAAGTTGAAAACTGGCGCTGTATAGTCTTTAGCTTTTGGTGAGTATGGATGCAGAACTGATGAAAATAGAAATCCTTTTTGTGCATTGCAGAAGTTCCATATCTATTTAGTGGTTTGCTAGATCATTTGTTTGATTCTAGCTACACACATCAGACATTAAGAAAGTCTCAATTGCTATAGCATGCTGTCAGCCTGTTGTTTTCTTTTCATTTAATAGGTTGTATCGTCACCCAACATGTCCTTTACATATGTACCGTCACCCTGCTGTTTTGTTTGTTTGTTTGTGTGCGTGTGCTTTGTGTTCATGTTCCTCGAATTTGCTTTTGAAAAGTGAACTTGAGAGTCGGGAGATCTCAAGTATATAGCAGCAGTTGATATTTGTTCTAGATTAATGAGTAATGACAGTATTTCTGTAAGACAACTTTTTATTTGGGGGATAGGCGATCCAACAATAAAGCCAAAAAAAGAAGTAAATGTGAACTTAGTAGCCAAAAGGAGCTATGAGACGCTTCCTGCACTCCATAGCTAGGTGAAGGGTGGGTCGTTAGACCTCTGCTGGATCCACATTGAAGACATTGTATAGGTTAAGTTGCTAGGCTCTCCGGAAATTGGACAAAATACACCAGGTCCAGGTGCCCCCTAGAGTTGTTGTTTCCTACTTTCCTTGGTATACTGTCATTGTTCTAATTTTGACCTTTGAGTTACCCTCTTTATTACATTTTCTCTGCCATTGGTTAAGTAGCTGGGCTCTCTGGAGTACAGGTTTCTGAAATTACCCCATTGTCGATTTTTCCTGCATCTTTTGCTATGAGATGTTGTCACATTTTTCATGGTGTTTAGATGAATTATACTTGCTAGGGTAGTACCAGTCTAGGGACACAGTCAAGCTATTATGCCTAAGTTTAGATCCGCTGAGATTCTGAATCATCTTTATTTCCTGTGTAATTATTTTACTGGTTTTGATATGTACACCAAATGCATTCATGCGAGTGGGTAGTTCCATACCGGTTATGCTTTTATGTACTGCAGTATAAGCCCACTCCATAACAGTTAGGCTTACCTGTTGAGTCTGTGTACTGTAACATAAGCTCAGATTAGTCAGATACTCGGATGTTTCGTGTTGATTCTTTCAGGAACCAGTGGCATTCATGGGTGGCATTTTCGCTGGTCTACTCAGGCTTGACTTGAATGAAGAGCCCCTTAAGGAATGGATTAATAAAACCGTCGAAGCTTCGAGTATTACACAACAAGAAATCAATATCCAAGGACCAGATGCAGAAGCAGCAGCTCCTCAGCAGATAGACATTGAGTGACCCTATGCAGTAGATACATGTTGTATATGTCACTGATCACCATAGTTTAACTCATTCATGAATCATTGTGCGATGACCTAGTGTCTCAGATTCGGACACTTACGACTTGGGATGTAGCATATAGCAACTTTCCCCTGCAAGATTCCACAGAAATACTAGCGAAGTATGGCAATAGAGGCCCTCTCCTTTCATGCAAATTGTCTACAGACTAGCCTGAAAATACACTACATCTCCCTTGTTTATTTATTTTGTTTAAATGTCTTGTATATTGGAAACTTATTCCATTCCCTAATTACTTTTAGTACTATATGAATATATGAATCTCTTTTTACAAGACGGGTTAGTTGACGCCAAACAAGCCTTTAATTTTCCAATGTGGAGTTATGGAGTACAAATTACGCACCTAGGCTTCAACATTGTACTAGAAGTTAGATTTTTACTTCGTCAGTACTTTCCCCAATTATTTTACCTAGGTCTTGTAACAACCCATTTGCAAAGTTATTTGTGTCAACACATAAATTAACAGCACACGATCCATAATTTGTTTCAACACAATATGCCCACTTCTCGGGTCAATTCAATGCTACACAAGATTGACACTTATATATACACCATCGAATAATGAAATTATAGGTCGATTCAATATTGGTAAAACACAATTTAGCAAATCCCAAATCGAATAAAATTAACCCAGAATAAGCCCAACCTATCTCGTAACCGAACCGACCCCAAAACAACACAGTCCCACCCGGAACCGACCGAACCTAACCGATTGCCACCCCTTATGTGCCCGTTACTAACTTAATACTGTATTTAGCAGTTTACGACATTTTCTATACTCTATTTTACCAAATACTGAGTTTACCCAGAAGATGAACAGTGAAAAAACCTCCTCAGTTGCAGCAGCAGCAGTAGAAGAAGAAGAAGAAGATGAAGGTGAAGTGAGGATGAAAGTGGGTTCATATGGGGGACTTGTGAAATTAGTAGAAGACCCAACAGAGGAAGTGATGTTGTTATGGGGTCTTCAGCAGCCAACTTTCTCAAAGCCTAACGCTTTTGTCAAGCAAGCTTCTCTCACACTCAACCTCGACGCTTTTGGCCATTCTCTCTCCATTCTCCAATCTCCCTCTTCTCTCGTAAGCCTTCTTTCCCCCTTTTTTTAGTTTCAATTTTTTTTTTTTTTTATCTTGGTGATCAAATGTTGTCTTTTTCATGTTGATTTTCCTATGATATTGAATGCAGATATGACATTTTAGTGCATAGGCTGTAAAACCCTCGTGCATTCTGATATTTTTGCTGGTCAATTTACTAATGAAGAGCCCCTTTAGTCTTTCTGCATATATGATTGTAATGTTGATGAATTATATCGACCAAAAGCCTGAGCTGATGGTTGAGGTTTGAGACGAAAGTTTTATACCTTAACACGCCCCCCTCAACACGAATGCCCTTTGGGCTTGAAGCGTGGGGTAATACACAGACCGAAGCATCAGCTTTTAATGCTTGTATACTGGGATTCGGAATATATAGGCTTTGATGCCGTGTAATGAACCTTCTCAACCAAAAGCCTAGTCTGATTTACGCCAGACAACGGTTTTATACGTAACATGTAGTAAGACGTTTCTTTCTTGGTTTAACTGCTGCAAAAAATTGGTCAGCAATGCTTGATTAAAAATTAGCTTCTGTATTGATGACTATGATCTAAGTGCATTAAAGAGCTGTCGTAATTATTTTTTGCATTTGAGTTGTAATGTAACTCCATGCAGCTCAACAACTAAAAACAAGGAGTGTGTAATGATCTTAGTGAATTAGTAGCACTCAAGCATTACAAGTTCCAGGTCTAGCATAGGCCTTCGTAGTTGTTTTTGGTGTGTTTAGTGAAGCTAGTGAAGCACTCGTTGTCTTAAACAATAAAATGTCGTTACCTCAAAAACAGAAAACACTTAATTCTTCTGATGGACGGTTATTCAATTTTGGATCCATATCACTTGAGGTAGCTGACATCAGGATCATCGGAGACCAGCAGTTTGTTTTGATGGGAGGTTTGGAAGGAAGGGGAGTGAAGGGTGTCAAATTGTTTGAACAGCAGACCATGAAAGGAAGCAGGGGAAGAAGAAGAGCAAACCAAGGAAATATACCCGTGCGATTGATGCTATTGCTATAATTTTTAGTTTTTGATACGGAATTTCAGTCAGCTCACAATTCAGTTCAAAAAGCAAGTTTGCTTACTCTGTTTTTTCAAAGAAAGCATATCAAGATAGTATTCTCCCCCCTATACGTCTCCCTTCCTAATTCTTCCAGTTTTTGGGGGATTTTGTCTTGTGTGTTCACGGCCCTTCCTTCTTCACCCCCTTCCAGTTCCCTCCCTTCCCCTATCTTTCCCCACTTCATCAACCAAGTAGGGAATTGTCCTTTCCTCGGTTTCCCCTACGCTCTTTTCTGCTGTCCACCCTCCATTTCCCTTCCCTCTCCACCCTCCCCTCCCTTTCTTTTCCCTGAGCTCCCTCCCATTCCTTCCAAAACCTCCCATGCAAACATTTCTTGATGCTGCCAAGTGACTGACTTTCGAGTCAAAACATAGCTGAAGGTATAGATCGATATGGTAGCAGCATGTGTATTGAGGACTCTATTATACGGCAGTATATCAGGCAATATGCCAACATGTAAAATGCCTTACTCTTGTTATTAGTCCTAAAAGCAGTGCATGAGTAATGCAATCTGTTCTAATATATCTTTACTACTTTTCTCCTATTCAAAAAGTGGAAACTTTATCCCTCCATTTACGCCTTCCCATTCCTTCCATCCAAACATACTGTAGAGGTAAAAGGGTAGTTTACTTATTGCAATATAAACTGTGGTTTGGTGAAGCACCCGGGTTTGGCTGCTGTTTCTTTAACAGTTGTCGATGTATGATCAATTAAAACATTCGGTCTACTGAGTTTTGAGACTGTTACGTGCTGGCAAACATTGAAGGTTGATTGTGGGTATTCAAATTAGCTGGGCCTCATTGATTTCATTGGTTTAAGCTAAACAAATTCATGCCCATGACAGATGGAATTAATGGGCTGGAAATTGCTCATAAATTGTTTGCTTCATTCGTGCAGATGAGGTGGTGGAGGGAGGAATGGAATGTGGAGGCGTGGGATAAACATAACTGTAAATGGGGATTAGTTGTGCGATTAACCCCAGTGTTTTTGTTTATTTGATTTATTTCACTTGTTTGAGGGCAAATTGGGAAGTTACTTACTTTTGCCTTGGTAACTGTAATTGTTGACTTGGCAAAATCAGCACCCTTTTTTTAAATCTTCAACAGTACTCGTATAAATTATGATGATGTTTGATGTACTCGTTCCAGAGTATTGATGAGAATACACATGAATTTGTGAGGCATTGAATCATTTGGAATTAAAGGAGTTGATATGGGTAGGGGTCTAGGGAAACCGCCACTGCTACGTACCACTTTCTCCAGTCTAGCTAACTTTTTGCAGTAGGAATTCACCCCACTTTGATTATAGTTTTGGACGCATAAGAGAAGCTGCGCTCCAGGGAAAGTGTTCTCTTGGCTATTACGAGCTATGAGGTTTGGACAACCAACAACACTACCCCACTGCCTCAAAGGCTCCTGCACATTACGAGATAAGGGAAGGTCGGATTTACGCAAGCCGTACCTGATGTAAGCTAAGTCAGATGAGAATACTTGAATACAATTATACGTTCAATCAGAAGAATTATGTGAGTCTTAAGTTCAGGTTTTATGTGAAAATGACATTGTGGGAATTGTTTTCAGATAAGAATGAGAGAACTGATATGATCAACCTCTGAGGCAGATATTGAAATGAGTTTACTCCCTAGCTGGACTTTTACCAAGCTAGACAATAACTCCGTACAAGAGGAGGTGTCATTGTTAGAGCACACTCACACAATCAATACTGAAAGTCTCACAAACTCGAGCTCTCTAGAACACTCAAGCAGACAAATTCAGGTTTGAGAAAAAAAAGTTGAAACTTTGTGGAAATTGTTATCATTCGATTTGAGTCCTGCATTACTTACAACATGGCTATATAAAGCCTGAGATTACAAAGAGCTGACATCTCCTTCTGATTTTGCATAAAAAAGCATAAGCAAAAAACAACTATAAAAGCTACGGGAAGATATAAAGGAGGACTGCTGTGCCTGGCTGCTGTCCATGAGCTCCAGTCAGAAGGTTTCCACAACCCTAAGCGATCCTAACAGTATTACTTTTACCTGCTTAATTCATGAAACCCCCAATAATAGAAAGGATCAGATATTTCCTTCGACTTAAGCAAGAAGCATTACACACACAGAGAAAACATCATTTTCTCGAGCTAATGATGGACTTATTATTACTGTCTCCTCCTGTAACTTTCAGACAATTTACCTAGGATAAAATTACTCCATATGACCTATTAACAGCTCCACAACTATCAGGCAAAAATAGATTACTTCCCTTAAGCAACCGGACTCGAAATCAGGATTAGTACCTGATCCCGAACTGCTGGCATTTGTTCAACGTTGTTTTCTAGCAAATTCCTGATTTGTAACAAAACCTGTATGGATGACTTGGATAGCTGAGTGGTGTTTTCATCACTACCCCTATGTTGAAAACATAGAGAGGCTGCGTACGGATGATCCATTATGAAAATCGCGTGAAATTTCACACCGACCGACTGCTACTTATCAACAACAGGAGCGTAGACAGTTTGTGAGCCATTTTGCTTTATCTCATCATGTTCCAAAGAATCGTGAGCTTTGGCTCCTTTGGAAATAGAAATTATGTACGAGGTTTGAACGAAATAAAATTATTCTCTCACCCTCCCATACCTTGACTTATAGAGTTGTAGTAGCTTCTTATGCAATAGTTACCTGACTGACGTCCACACCCCCCCCCCTCTCTCCTGCGTCTGGTAATCTTAGGCATCCATGTTCTCCAGCTTAAAACATAGTTACGCATTTGATGTTTTCATTCTCCTTTTTGTCTTTTCATGGGTAGCTACTTTTCATTTCATTACTATTTTATATCTTTTCATTTTAAAGGCTTTACGGTTTTCGCAATATCTTTTATCCCCTTTTGGGACCATAATGTTGGATTTAGTTTATCCTTGAAAAACTATAGACAAATTATCAGGAAACTTGTATTGAGTTCTAGAAATTTAAAACCTTTTATCCGTATCAGATACCTAGTCATAGGAAGGGATTTTTATTACTGGATTTTGGCACAAGTTTGGGCCTTTTAGGCTCTTGATTACTGGTTGTGCTTCACTTTCCACTTTCTAGTAAACGTTGATCTGTTATTCATGTTCAATCCTTTACTGTACCTGGGTAATTTGACGAAATTGATATAATGGCAGATTACTCCTGGAGTGACTGGATCTGTTATGTGGGATAGCGGCGTTGTTTTGGGTAAGTTCTTGGAGCATGCAGTGGACTCAGGGCGTCTTCGGCTTCAGGGAAAAAAGGTGGTTGAGTTGGGCTCTGGCTGTGGATTAGTTGGGTATAAGAAATTTAACCTTCTTATCTACGTTTTACCTGAAATGTGTGTGTTGATATAATATGTGACACTGTTATAGCATGTTGCCGGGGATGTAAGATTATCCGGCTTGTTCTTAAGAATAAAAACATCAATAATAGTTGAAGAAAGTGAAACAACTCCCAACATGTCAATCCCACAGAGCTTCTAAAGTGCAGTTTTGCCTTCTCTAGCAGCTAAATTGTTTTAAGTCCAGAATAGCTTTGTCCTTGATACTAGGATTTGGATGACTGAATCTTCCAATATGTGAATAACCAATAAAATGATGTACAAAATACTAATTAGTGTGCCTTTCACTAATAATTGTGGTGCTTCAAGCTGCGTTGCAGCTCTTGCAGGTTCTCAGGTTATTCTAACAGATCTTCCTGATAGGCTTAGGCTGCTGAATAAGAATGTTGACACCAACTTAAGATCTAGCAATATCCCAGGCTCGGCAGTGGTGACTGAGCTCATTTGGGGAGAAGATCCTGACCCAGAAACTCTTGATCCTTTGCCTGGTTTTGGTAACTTCAGCTTCTGTAGTGTTTCAAATCATCATGCTGTTCTTTTCATCTTTTACCAATAAGGAAGATTTCATATTATCAGTTTTATGAAACTTTTACTTTGCAAACTTATAGGACTGTTCTTTTGTTTTTTGCACAGATAGTTATAGGACTTTATATATGAGTTAGGAACAGAGAGCAACTTAATGAAGTGTCTGGTTAATGCAATGTGCTTAATTTACTTCCCATTAATATCCCTGACTCATTGGTAATTAGTTCGGGTTTATGGTTGGTTGACTGTTGTAGTTTTTGTTAGCTTTGTATTACTGACTATCTGGTACCATTATTCAACGTAAGCTTAGAAAGGGCTCTTCGCATTTGGTAGTAGTTAAGATGAAAACAAAGATTTTTAGAAATTTGTTTGATACATCGACATTGAAATATTGAATACCTTTTTGCCTTGAAATATCCCTACATAATGCAATGGCAACAAATATCAACCACAAAGATTGTTTCTCCCATGACCAGGAGCAAGCAGGTGAACAATTTCTCACCTGCTAACGGCTGCTTCATAGTGCCTTTTATAGTATAGAGGATTTGCTTTTAGTAGACTCCACTAGATGGTTCAGGCTAGACAATGTCACCTACAGGGATAACCTTCCTCCTGTAAAGTGTACACAACATCTCAGCATTCCATAATAAGTTTCACTTCATTTTACTCAAATGGCACACAAATAGGATTGCCCTAGCCCCTAGTAAAGATGTTGGAAAACTCTTCATCGCAAAATGTCAGATACTAGTGATTGTCTACCTGGGTTAGCCGATGTTGTAGGGATCAATTCCATCCTTCTATTCATATATACATAGTGTCATCGGGGTGCGTATCATTAGGGTTTCGGTAAATTTAAGTGCCTAAGTCTTGTTTTATTGATCTGAGTGCAGATTTACTCGATGATTTGATGTTAGATGTGGATAGCATTCAAATAATCGAACTAGCCTTATAAGTTGCAGTACTTGTTAGTTCATAATCACCAATATAAATGACGAGAGACAAGAAACCACCTTGACTCAATCCTCTATGTCCATCTAACAAAAGGGCACTTAGTGTTCTGCTAGGTAACATTGAGGCTAAACAGTAAATACAAAGATAATTCAACATCGGGAAGTATTTTCACATCTTTGGTCGTAGGAATAGGCATTTTGATTTTCAGCTTGGAGAACTCATCCCATAAGTACCAGACGCTAATTTGAACTTGAGAGATTATCGTTTCACCCTGGGGTCTTCTTGATGATATATACTCCCTTTCTGTTGAAAGAAATCAAAATAACTGTTGTAGCCCATTCCAGCCCCTCTTCGTGTGAGCATTTATAACAAGCCCACAGTTCAATAATTTTGCATATTCATTGGGAATAAACGCCCATCAAGAATTTCGCAAATCTGCCAATAAGCTTCTGCAAAACGTCATGCTACTTTTCTTATTCTTGAAGTCGGATTTAAATAAGGATTTTTATTCATGTTGCCGAGCAGGGTAATCTTTTGAAGTCTTTGATGCCATGAGCCCCTGCCCTGTCCAGGATCAAGCTATCATGAAAGCAGTATCATTCTTAAATATGCTCACTCCAACTTTGGGAGTTGCTAAGGAAGCTCTAATTCTTTCATAAAGGCAAATTCTGCTGATAGAAAACCTTGTGGATTTTGAAATTTTTTTGACATTGCCATTAATTTCTCCAGATTCTATTTGTAGAACCTCTCTTCTATGGATTGTTAACTTCTTTGAACGTGGGATATACTAAAAAAGACAGTAAACTTGCGCTCTGGTCGTCTTCTTGGTGAAATAGTGTCATTCTGTGCTGTACTACATTGAAGGGGCAGTGTTCTGGTGATCTTTTAACGAAACTTCGAGGATGCTTCGAAACTATTAACTTATATATGATAAAAACCTTTGCACTATTTTTCCCGTTAGTGTGCTGAAGTTCGTAGTACGAATTTGTTCCAAGTCAAAAAGTCCGTGAAACCATCGGCATCAGTTGCTGTAGATGTATAAATGTTTCATAATCTCAATTACAAGTGCCCACGAAGTCGAAAATCAACTACAGTGCTACGCATTAATTGAGGTTATTGAACATTTATGTCTGTCCATATTCATGTCCATTTTGGATGTCTGTATAGTGGAATTTGTTTGCTGATATATCAATCTGCACCAGCAAGTTTAATTGCTGATTTAGAATCCTATAGTAATGCTTTTAATCAAGGGAACACCAGATTACACACACACACACACACACACTGACATACCCACACCTCTGTAGACTCTTCTGTTTGTTGCTATGCATGCCGTTAGCACGTTCCTATTGAACTGGTGTGTGGTTTGTTTTAGGTAGTCCGCATTCTTTATAGTTCGTTGTAGTAGAGATAAGGGGGAAATTAAAGTGGGTAGAGAGTGAGTACGATTTTCAAGTATGGGAGTGCAATGGAAGGCGTGGACAAATTGGTAGGCTCGGATCTCAGATTGAAGCTTCCTCACCATCTCTATACCAACAGAATGAATTTCCGTTTATTTAAGTGCTCATATTTTCATATTTCTATGTTCTGCATTCAATTTGCTGTTGTTCCTCGCAAGGTCTTCAAATGAAACATTTAAAGTTCGTTTATTTCATCTTCTATGAAATTATTGTTCATTAGTGGAACGGGTTCTCATTGGATGTCACAATCAGTGCTAGGCTCAGATGTCGTGTACAGTGAAGAAGCTGTTGGCGACTTGTTAATCTCCCTACAACAGCTCTGTGGCGAACACACCACTATTATTTTGGCTGGGGAACTTCGTAATGGTGAGTTGTGAGATTGTTTCTCCAGTAGCTTTGCTTTCTTTTATGTGTGAGTAGAGGGTGATTATTGTGTTGTTTTGTAGATGCAATTCTCGAGTATTTCCTTGAGGCTGCTATGAAAGATTTTGTGATCGGCCGTCTGGATCAGCCAGAGTTTCATCCTGAGTTTTGCAGTCACAGAGTTGTGGTGCACATTTTGGTGAAGAAGCAGCTAGAACAGTGAACTTCATTGTTGGTTCATAAATTATTGATTCAGTATTTTTGTAGCTTCAGGGGTCACGGCCTTTGTCGCACCGGTTTTAGACTTCCCTTGGCCATCAAACAAATGACATTCAACTCCTCAAGCTCTATACGTACACTAGACGGTATTCTTTATTCTTGATTGTAAAAGCCTAAAATGTTCCCGTGCACTCAAACTTGACCTTTGACTTACGTATTACACAACTCCAATTCCTTACTATTTCTTCGCAATTAAATTTCTATAATGACTCAATGTGTAGTTTTATGGTTTCAGACCACTAATTTTAACAAGGTGATTACCCAATTAGGCTCTCATTTGCCATGAAATAAACTACTCAAAAGTCTAGGCGATATTAGTGCACTTTTAACATAGGTGGAACTGTTTTTACTTTAGCATGTAATTGATAACACTGCAATAATTCACTTGTAGACATCTTTAATCAGTCAGGACCCAGAACTGATTGAGGCGGCACGGTGCTGCGCGGCCAATCTGTACAGCACGCATAGGACAAATGTCCTGAGGGGTACCGGAGCAAAACAAAGCAAAAATCAGTCCAAAACAGCAAAACTGAGGGGGAAGGGCTCCTGAGCAAAGAAAATAAAATTTTTTACCCCCAAACTCCCTCCTTCTCTCTCACTTCTTCGCGCTCTCATCCATCTTCTCTCACCTTCTCTCTCTCCAGCTCCCCACTCTCTCTCCTCTATACTCATAAACCCTAACTTCCTCTTCACCTCAATTATTTCCTAATCAATCAAAATTAAATCTCATACACCCTATCTCAATCGAACTCGTGTTTAATAGACTGTCAAATTTGATTGCACCGACCTATACTATTCAATCTAGCTGCTATGAACATTCAAAATGATGATAAACGGGTCGCCGATGAAGAACTTGATCACGAGATTCAACAACTGAAGGTATGTGAATGTTATTTTTATTTAATAAATTTAACATATTTGGGGTTTTATTTTTTTGAGATTAGGACATATTTTGGGGTTTTATTTAGGACGTGATCTACACGTGAGATATATGTGGTATTAGCTATAAA
>JBBYHQ010064853.1:11475-30873 GCA_038382645.1 Spergularia azorica | reverse complement strand
TTCCGTTGAGCACTTGTTATTTAAGCTATTTTTCTCAGTTAATAAAATTATCTTCTTCCCTGAATTTTTCCAACAATTTCTGCAGAAAATTAAGGGTTTATGGTTTAAGGCGTGGGTTGGTTAATTGCTTGTGGTAGAAACAGGTTATATCTTACAACTTGACGTTCTAGGTACATGTCTTTCCCCCTTATTTTGTTCTGATATAGAAAATTTACTATTTTCCGATGCTCTAAATATAAGGCCTCTTTTTTTTAACCATGAGATGATTCAGCATTCTAGACAGTTCAGCTGAACTGTCCAAGCGTAGTACATGAGAAGAGTACATGTTATATGTATATCGATTCCAAAAACAAAATAAAGAGCCAAAAATGCATGTCAAACACATAGAAACGAGGATAGAGATCAGAAAACATGAATACTATTTTAGCAAATTCTCAAATGAAACAAATAAAGACGCAGAACATAATAACCATGCATTTTTTCCGAATAAAGGTAATGATTGAGTTCAAATTCTAAAGAGAGTTGGATATTATGTTACGAGTATTTATTATTGGGTTATACGATTTCAATATTTGGCCTTACGTATGCTTTCTTCCTTAAACTCTTCACAGCAAGAGGTTCGGAGATGGCAATATCCCAAGAAGCCTTGACCTTGAAGCAAGAAGAAGAATTGGAGTACTCCCATTGTGTCCATATATCCCGTTGGCCCCAATCATCACAATCATGTCCACGTTGATTGAACCAGTAAACGCAATTACCCGTATCTCGTCGAAGATCCTCAGCAGATAGAGAAAATGCAGCCAGGGGTTCATTGCCAGTCTGATTAGTGACAACAAAGAATACTCGATTTCTTAAGTCTGTCACGGCTTTCCATTCCCAAGCTTTCTCATCCAGTATGTAAATGTTAAGCATATCTGTATCTTCTTCATAACGCCTCTTGGATTGCTTATTCAGCAAATACAGACGGCCTTCAGACTCTAGCAACACAATGACAGGAGTGCTACTGCAGTATAGGTCGTTGTAGTCCCAGTATTCCTCATCATCAATACCTCTGAACGCGCCTCGCGGAACTTTGGTAAGATCTTTTCTGGACCAATCCGTGTGGCTGACCTTGCAAAGTTGTCCTCTCGTATTAACAGCATAAAAGTTGTTTCGAAAAGAGATGACATCCACAAATCTGCGCTCGCCCTTGTACTTCTTAACCTCACACCAGTTTCGAGTCATGGTGTTCCACCACGCCAGTGTCCTTTCCGTACTCAACCCTAAAAGTACAAACTCGGCTTCCTTGGCCGCGGTCTCCCTAAGGGATACGATCTTTGGTATGACAACCCGTTGATAGTAAGGCATACACGTAGTCTCGAGGTAGTAAGATCGACAGGCCTCGACAATTCTGTAATTTAGACTATTCAAGCCATGGTTGCTTTCTTGGTGTGGGCGAAACAAGTTGTTAATGTGTCCATGTGTGTGATCCGGGTCGAAATCAATGATCATTGTGCTTGAGTTTGAATTTTTTGCTAAGCAAACAATCTCTATGTTGTCGTGGCGACGATGAGAGACAAGATGGAATACACACTGTGCAAACTGAAATTTAAGAGAAGATCCCTCATCAGGACGACACGACCATTGTGGTATCGTAAAGTCGTCAGCGAGACAAGTGAGATGTGCTGCAAACTTAGTAGGACAGAGCGGCTTAAGCGAGGTGAGAGAAGTACGCCAAGGCTTGCAGACAGCGCTCATATGGTTGAAGTCGGTCCTCGTGTTTAAGCGTTTGTATATTGTCTCCAATATCTTCGCAGGAAGATCACGCCATTGGTTATTTGCTTGAAGTCGTTGGTTCAATTGAGTTGAAATTTGGTTCAGCTGGATTGACAGTTGGTTCAAAGGATCTCTTAGATTTTGCAGGTCCGACGACGATGCCGATTGCAAGTCATTCAGCAAGCAGACCAGCTGTCTACACAATTGCTGCGGCACTACCATGTTTGCAGATCAGAGAAATAATGAAGTTAAAGTTTTCCAAAGCTCAAAACGTTAGGATTTAAATAACTTAGGTTAACTTTTTTCTGAAGGCATAATTGAGTTAACTTTTATGGTATGTTTCCTACTTTATTCAATCTTTAACAAGAATAAAGAAAGAAAGAAAAACACATATAGTATGTGAATTTGTGATCTCCTCTACAATCAATTCTTTTGTTATCAAAATCAACACATTGGTGGTTTTATTTTTTTTTTTCAAAATAGTTTTTTTTTTTTTTTTGTGTTATTATAAACATGAAATGGGCCAAAATTAAATAATGCAAAGCAACGAAAGTGCTTCTCTCAAAGCCAAAATTGTAAGCATTTATAAGAAGCTATATACACCGTATTGAAGATCGATGTCTAACCTAATAATACAAAAACAAAGACTGAATAAAAGATTACACCATCTACAGTGTTAATATAAGAACACATCATAAAAAAACGAAAACATAAGAGTGATGCTGACCTTGTTGTGGTCCATGAGAAGCTACTACTCCAACCAGATTGACATCAAAACTCTATATATATATAGTCGATTCTTCTCCATGTATTGTATTGTAGAAGGTGTAAAAGTGAAAAGGGAGACCGCGTAACGTTTAACAAGTTACCGTGTCGCGTCTGAAATGACCACCCCGAGATGATTCAAATGTGATACTCCGTATATGTCAAACTTTGATATAACCAGGCAACTATAATAAGGCAAAGCAAATAGTTACCTTAAATTTTATGAAAATCACAACAAAGAGGATTAAAGATGTGAAGTGCATATTTTTAGGAGATGAATAATTACTTCAACTTTCATCCTTGCGGATCAGAGGGCCAATCATTATTGAGAGCATTAATCTATATCAATATATCACCTTAGAGAAGCATAATTTAACTTTTAGCATTGGTGAAAGTTACAAATTTCCACCCTTATTACATGAAAAACAATTCATAGACTCCCAGTCATTCTCAAAAACAAAAGTGCGCTAAATTTTGCTTAGATTTCCGGCTAAATTATTTATTTATTTATTTATTTTGGAGATTAAACGATTACTTTTTTTTTACGGGAAATAAATTATTATTACTAGACTTTGAGGATGGAAATTTAAAAAAAAAAAAAAAAAAAAAGAGAGAGAAAGAGAAAAGGATAAAGAAAGGTAGTAAAGAAGCAGCAGCAAGAGAGACAGGGGGGAAATAGAGAAAGAGTCGCACGTTTAACTGTTCTGACAGACGACTCCGACCAACCGCCGATCGATGACGACCATACGCATCATTTCGCAGCCAGCCACCAGCTCGTGCCACACCGCCACCACCCAGCTCCTCCCTTCGCCGCCACCTGCGCCACCGCTACTAACCGTATCTAGCTCAGGTAATTCTTCATTGCTAAATCCCTAGTCTGTTACTTGTATTTTTTTTAGTTCAATTAGTAGTTGCTGAAAAATTGGATGAATGATTAAATAAAATGATGAAAATGATTAAATCTGAAATGTGGGAAAGAATTGAAGAGTAAGATAGAAGATTAGCTGTTTGTATTAGTTTTGCAAAATGTATTTGATTATTTGATAATAGCAACTTAATATGACTAGTTTGATGTATTCTCCATAAGTCGGTCCAATCACCAAAGCATTCCTTGGTTTTATGCAACCTTGACTCCACGAGCTTCAAATGCTCTTCTTTGGCATTTGTGCTCTGATAGGGACATGACTTGCTGATGTTGCATTGACCTGTGTCCTGCTCCCAGCACTCGGTCTCTGTTCTTCCTGATTATTCATCGACGCAATCTTCGATATGACACTAAGACTTACGTCCATCTGACCCCTACTTACCTCCCATAGGGTAGGAGCCTTTGAAGCACTGAGTAATATTGTTGTTTTGTTTTTCCTAATTAATGTCTTTCTTTCACTATTGATTGAGATTCAGAAATTTGGGCACAGTTTAATTTGCTCTATAATAACATTCCAATGGTTGGTGTCATTCTAGGATCAGTGTCGAAACGTATTCACAATAAGAGGTTGAAAGGACTTGCTGGTCCAAGATTTCTTGACTTGGAAAGAAGAAGAGGAGATGAAGTACTCCCAATCACCAGTATCCCGTCGGACATTCTTAGCAGATAGAGAAGATGCAGCGGTATGACTGCGACAGTAGTGCCCGAGTTGTTGCCCCTATCATATCATCTTACAGTGTATTCTGTCTTCAGGATTATATTCTGATCAATACCCTGAAGGTTTCTTTGGGCATTTTAGTTATGACAGCTCAATTTTGGTTTATCAGGATTCAAGACCGATAATCTCATTGTTTGCTTAAGAAATAAATGCTTCAGAAAAGATGCAGTGACTCGTTTTTTTATCTTTTACTACAGTAAGTCTACAACTTCCTGAAATCCATGCTTTCTTTTCACAAAATTTGCACTTTTTGATATGAGATTTGGGGAGGTGGAGTGTGACTTTAATTTTAATTTGAGAGTTAATGGTACAGGGTTAAACTTCTCTTGAATACATGGTATCTTCTTTATTACACTGATAGAATTTTCTGATTGTACCACTCATAGAACAAACAACAGAGCACTAAAACAAAGGAATTAAGGAATGAACAGAACACATGCTTGTGTTGAGCTAAGTGTAGAGGCATCTCAATTGAAGAACAAATAAAGACCTAATCCAATACATTTTTTCCGAAGTATGGTAATTAATTATTGAGTTCAAATTCTAAAGAGAGTTGGATTATACGATTTCAATAGTTGGCCTTACGTATCGCTTCTCCCTTAAACTTTTCACAGCAAGAGGTTCGGAGATGGCAATATCCCAAGAAGTCTTGACCTTGAAGCAAGAAGAAGAGATGGAGTACTCCTATTGTGTCCATATATCCTGTTCGCTCCAATCATCACAATCATGTTCACATTGATCGAACCAGTAAATGCAATTACCCGTATCCCGTCGAAGATCCTCAGCAGATAGAGAAAATGCAGACAGGGGTTCATTGCCACTATGATTAATGACAACAAAGAATACTCGATTTCTTAGGTCTGTCACTGCTTTCCATTCCCAAGCTTTCTCATCCAGTACATAAATGTAAAGCATATCTGTATCTTCTTTATAACGCCTCTTGGATTGCTTATTCAGCAAATACAAACGGCCTTCAGACTCTAGCAACACAATGATGACAGGGCTGCGGTACAGGTCGTTGTAGCACCAGTATCTGTCATCAATACCACTGAAGCCGCCTCGCGGAACTTTGGTAAGTTTTCCCCTGTACCAAGTCTTGTGGCTGACCTTGCAAAGGTGTCCTTTGGTATTTACAGCATAAAAGTTGTTTCGGTAAGAGATGACATCCACAAATTTGCGCTCGTTCGTGTACTTCTTCACCTCACACCAGTTTCGAGTCATGGTGTTCCACCGTGCAAGTGTCCCTTCCTCACTCAATCCTAAAAGCACAAAGTCGGCTTCCCTAGCCGCGGTCTCCCTAAGTGATGCTATCTTTGTTATCAGAACCCTTTGATGGTGAGACAGACACGTAGTCTCGAGGTAGTAAGATCGACAATTCGGTAATTTAGACAATTCAAGACATGTTCGCTTACTTGGTGTGGGCGAAACAAGCTGTTGATACGTCCATTTGCGTGATCAGGGTCGAAGTCTATGAGCATTGTGCTTGTGTTTGAAGTTTTCGCTAACCACACCATTTCTATGCTGTCGTGGCGACGATGCAAGACAAGATGGAATACACACTGTGCAAACTGAAATTTAAGAGAAAATCCCTCCTCGTGAGGAGACCATTTTGGTATCGGAAAGTCGACAGCAAGACAGGTAAGATGTGGTTCAAACTTAGCATGACAAAGCGGCTTAAGCGAGGTAAGAGAAGTACGCCAAGGCTTGCAGACAGCGCTCATACGGTTGAAATCGGTTCTCGTGTTTAGGCGTTTGTAAATCTTCCCTAACATGTCCGCAGGAAGATCACGCCATTGGTTATTATTTGCTTGAAGTCGTTGGTTCAATTGAGTTGAAAATTGGTTCAAGTGGATTGACAGTTGGTTCACAGGATCCCTTAGGTTTTGCAGGTCCGACGAAGATGCCGATTGCAAGTCATTCAGCAAGCACACCAGCTGGCTACACAACTGCTGCGGCTGTGGCACTGCCATGTTTGCAGAGGAATGAAGGTTTTCCAAAGCTCAAAACGTGCCCTAGCTATATATAGGGTTTAAAGAACTAGGTTAACGAGAGGAAATGAAGACAGTAATTGTTTTTATTTTTTTTGTGGAACAACTATAATTAGGTTAACTTTGATAATATAAAGGCAAATTTAATAATACTTTGGGTCACACTAATATACCTAACCCGCTAAAATGGAATTTCTCACACTCCAATTCGTTTATATAATCTTTAATAAGTGCGTGTGAATTTGTGATCTTCTCTACGATCGGTGCGTAGATATTTAAAATTTTCGAGTGAGACAGAAGACCGTAATTTTTTTTGGAGGTCTACTCTTGTAAAATGTAATGGGATTTTATTTTTTTAATTATCAAAATCAACACATTGGTGTTTTTGAAATCAAAAGTAAATTATGTTTTTTCTTTTTTGTTATTAGAAATATGAAATGGGTCAAAATTAATTTAAAGTAACGAAAGTGTTTCTCCCAAAGCCAAATCGTAAGCTTTTAAGAAGTTGTATATTGAAAATATCTTTTCTATTAATACAAAAACAAAGAACCGAATAAAATATTACACCAACTATATATAAGAACACATCATAATATACGGAAACATAAAAGTGATTCATACCTTGTTGTAATTGTCCACCACATTGATGAGTGCTTGTAAGTCGATTCTTCTCCTCTGTACATTGTTGTAAAATGTGTAAAAGTTTGAAGTAAAACTGAAAGGGGCGACTGCGTAACATTTAAGATGTTTCTGTGGCGCGTCTGAAATGACCACCCTGAGATGCATCTAATGTGATAGATGTTTTCTGATTATATAAACTTTGATATAACCATGCAACCGTAATTAGCCAAAGCAAATATTTACCCTAAATTTTATGATAAAATTCACAACAAAGAGGATTAAATTAAAGATGCGAAACGCATACTAGGAGATGGCTAATTACTTCAACTTTCATCCTTCCAGGCCAGAGGACCAATCACAGTTGAGAGAATTCATCTATGTCACCTTAGAGAAGCATAGTTTAACTTTTAAGCGTTGGTGAGGGTAACAAGATTCAAAGACTACCCGTCATTCACAAAAGTTAAAATCCGCTAAGTTCGGTTTAAATTCCCAACTAAACTTTGGTGAATCTTGATCAAATTTACAAAAATTACTTGTAACATTCAGAATACAATCCTTTTATTTTATTTACTCCGTATTTATTTATTCTAGAGATCAAATGATTACTCGACTTTAAGAAAGGACAATAGAAAAAAAAAATGTTAAAAAAACAAAAAACGGATAAAGAAAGTAAGGAGTAGCAATTCGCAAAGAAGCAGCAGCAAGAGAGACAGAGAGAGAAAGAGTCGCGCGTTTAACTGTTCCGACCGACGACTCCGACCAACCGCCGACAGTCATTCTGCTCTCTGAGCTTCGTTTTCTCCGATCGACGACGACAATACGCATCATTTCGCCGCCAGCCACCAGCTCCCACCACCCTGCCACCACCCAGCTCCGCCCGTCGCCGCCACCGCCACCGCAACTAACCGTATCTAGCTCAGGTAATTCTTAATTGCTAAATCCCTTTTCTGTTACTTCATTTTTTTTAGTTCAATTTTTAGTTGCTGAAGAATTAGATGATTTAATAATTTTATTTATTAAATCTGAAATCTGGGAAAGAGTTGAAGAGTAAGATAGAAGATTAGCTCTGTTTGTATTAGTTTTGCAAAATGTATTTGCTTATTTTTGATAATAGCAACTTGATATGATTGGTTTTGGTGTATTCTCGGTCGGTCCAATCACCAATGTGTTTGCTTATTTGACAAATAGGAAGTTGATAAATGGTTAGGTGTTTTTATAATTCATAGGCATACGAGTTAGTAAGTAGTCAGAAATTACAAATATTTGGTGTAAGAAATTGAATAGGTGACTCGATTTCGATTAGCTCTATATAATATCTGCATTATAAAGTTTGGGTACAATTTGGTTGTTCAGGAAAAGGGATTGGAGGTACAAACCATGTTACCGGGTGAATCACGTAACCGAATTCATCGACAGCAATTGCAGGTGAAGATAGATTACCATGTTACCCGAATTCATCATCTGAGATTTTTTTACTCACTTTTACACGTTTCACAACACAGGGGAGACGAATCAACTATAAGTAGAGAACTTTGGTGTCGTTCTGGTTGGAGTAGTAGCTTCTCATGGCTCTTGCAGGCACTCATCAATGTGGTGGACAACCACAACAAGGTCCGCATCACTCTTATGTTTCCGTGTTTCATGATGTGTTCTTATAATGTGTTTTTTGTATTACTAGGAATGTAGGATAGATATAATTTTGGCTTTGAGAGGCACTTCTGTTGCTTATATTTCTTCTGAGTTTCTAAACCCTTTCATGTTTCTGATAATTTCTTCCGTTTTCAGCATTGTTCAAATGGTCCGTGTTTTCCAATGTAGGTTTAGAACTTGATCTTGTGTTACAGAATCCAATAAAATTCCAACAATTTGAACAATCTCTCGGTCTCTGTGATCGGTGTTATGTTTTCGGCATATTGTCTTTGTTGGCATAAGTTCTTTATGAAATGGGGATTCTTTCCAAAATGAATCAGATCTAGATCAATTAATGGAAACTTTCCCATAAGGTCAGGCTTTGATTGAATTAGATATACTAGGATTGGGTTTAGATTTCTTTTGTGCAACCAGACAACTTATCTGCATTCTTTATATATCAATCTGTCTCGCTGTAAGCGATTCTTTTGTTGGACAAGTCGCTTTTCTCTTCTAAGTGCCTCAAAACATTGTGAAAATTGTTGGGCCAGTTGTTTCTTTTCTATGGTTGTTGTTCTGATGTTTCTTATGTTCCGTTATTGTCTTAATTTAATATAACGCATATTTGTGAGTGTCTGTAGATGCTTTGTACAAGGAGTTGTGGTATGCTTGTGCTGGCCCTCTCGTGAATGTTCCACGCGTGGGAGAGCGTGTTTACTATTTTCCGCAAGGTCACATGGAGCAGGTATTTGGATTTCCTTCAGTTCTTATTTTTTTTAGCAGATCACATGTTCTTTTTTAACATGTTTTTGCATTTTAAAGTTTGTTTTGTTATTCCTGTTACCCTCGGCGTGAGGTCCATCTTGAATGCTGATGTGCTAGCCTTTCCCCTCATTTTCACCATAGAATTGTGAAACGAAAATTAGGTAATAGGCGGATATACGAACAGTATGTCCATGACCCTGAGACTCCTAAGAGCCCATATTTAAGTTCCTAGAAACCCTTCAGACTGGTCAGCCCAAATATGTATCCACACACTAGTTGTTCCCCATTCATGCCAACCAAAAAGAAGACAGCATACACCAGATCTCTTATAATATGAAACCATGCAACTAATCCTTCATTCCTATGCAGAACATATACCATATTCAACATTATCAACAATGTTCTCATGAACTTATCTTCTCCTAAATTTGCTCTGTCACTGAAATGTTATCAACATTGACCAGCACTAAGAGTTTTAAACACGTACAAAAAGGTAAGTCCATCAAGCCTTAGTGGTTAAGTGCCCAACTGCTCATTGCTCGCCTGCAACATATACGAGTTACCAAGCTCATTAAGGAAGTATATTTAATGATACAATTATACATATATTTCCGTTCTATGTGGAACATAAGAAGTCAGTCTACAAAATCCGTATCTTCTATGAGCTAACCAAACAAGAATATGTAATCCATAACTTCCAAAGTTAGCCAAACAGCTAAAAAAAGACAGTTTAAGCCGAACTAAATCACGTTTGAAAACCATACTCCAGGCACATGATTCCCAAACTCGACATACGACCGAAAAGAAAAATAGTCAAGTTGCATATGTTTTGCTGACATACCATCGACAAGGTTATGCCCTCTAGAGCTTGACTGTGAAGAAACACATCACGAAAACTCATTGGCTCACTCTGGTCATTAAAATCACAGAACAGAATCTGTCCATGGATAAAAAGACAATCAAATATGGACAAGGACCGTTAAAGTATTACACATCATAACCTCAAGTGGTAAACATAACCAGATCATGTATTTTAAAAACATTAGATATTTGTGGGGAAAAAGGCTAGAGAATAACCCGAGAGAGTAAAGTGACAGTGATGCATAGAACTGCTGTTCACAGTTTTTAGCAAGATGAGTAAACAAAGATAAATTTCAGCACAGTAGAAACAGTTAGAACCGATGACAGTTAGAACTGCTGACAACAAAAGAAACTAAATATCATGCCATGGAACTTGCTTTCATCTTCATCAGAACTAAGAAACCAGAAAAATGTCCAATTGTCTTTAATGTTTGCTCCTAGACTATATCGCCCACAAGTTAGTGTCTTTTCATTTTACAAATTGCGACTAATTGAGAATACTTTTTCCCTGATTATTCCGACCATCTCCTCCCAACCCAACTGCATAAGTTCACTAGAGAACTGGGAAATATGTATATTACTCCCTCCGGTCCAGATTAAACTTCCCATCCTCTTTTTTAGGGTTTCGACTTTGTCTTCCCCATTCCCAAACTATTAAGTTTTTTGTCGAGTGAATTATAGGGAGACAAGATGAAGATGTTGGTGATAATTAGCTATTAAATTTATTTGTTAAATGAATCATTAAGAATTATTTATTAGTTTTCCTTTTGAAGTGCGCAAAAGGGAGCGGGAAGTTTAATCTGGACCGGAGGGAGTACTTTTTAGGGTTGTTTGGAATGGGGACAATTGCTAGTGAAGTAATAGACAAAAATTAAGGGGAATTTGAGAAAATTCTGCTGGAAGATAGAGGAGAATGGGGTATAGAGGGGGTAATGATTACCCATAGAGAGGGGTAATAGTTACCTACCTCCCCCTAGGGCAATACATTAGTCCCATATGGCGGTAATATTCCCCCTCCATCCCTGTGCTCCTCCCTTCACCACCACCATTTCTCTAATTTTTCCCTTGTCCTAGACTCTACTACCCTAGTAAACATTACTCGCAATCCATGCAAGCCCTGAATAGAATTCAAGCTACCCTTTAAAATGAAAGTTAAGAGGAGGTTTGAAAGAGTGAAAGGAGATTAACAAAGAATCGCGGGGTACACGAGTGGTACAAAAGATCCAATGAAGGGAAAAAAATAAGATGAGAAAAGTGAAAACAGAAGTAAGACACAAGTAAATTCATCTGCATAAACTCTTGCCTCAATATGAGAAAACAATAACGGTCAAACAAAGTCATGACATGAACGTGAAATATGAAGACATGCTAAAGTGTCTTGTCATCCAACATATTTAATACCTCTGTCCCACTTCAAACATCCCGATTTCCATTTAGGACGTCCCAATAGGCCAATACCCCATTATTTTGGGACATCTCTTCGCTCTCCTACTTTTTAGTTTTTACTACTATTCACATCCTCTCTCACATTCTTTTTCCTACTTTTTACTAATCCTCACATTCTCTCTCCTCCTTTTTCCCTAACTTCTCACCATGGGCTACCACCAATTAACTTACTTTAACAACTCTCCTTATTCCGCTACCAATACCCCGGGGGTGTTTAAAGTGGGACAGAGGGAGTAGTTCTTATCTGGCTTTAGCAGTGTGCTTATCATCTTGGTCAGCGTATGCTATCTCTTTGTTTTTGGTTTATATGTCTTTTTACCATGGGCTCTTTATTATTGTCTATGAGTATTGTTCTGTTGCATTTTGGGGAAAGCTCCTATAAGAGTTTCAGGTTGGAGCTTAATAAGACACAATTTTTAATCAAACAAGAGAAGATTTTATTTACAACAGCCTTTGGTTTATTGAATTTCTCTGTCCCTTTCTCATTCTTAATTCTTCAAATTATTAATTTCTTTCTGGATCGATCCATTTCTGTTTGTAGCTTGAAGCATCAACGCACCAGGGATTTGAACAGCAGATGCCTTCATTCAATCTGCCATCAAAAATTTTGTGCAAAGTTGTTAATATAGACCTTAAGGTAAATTACTGCTGCCAGCTTCTATGATGGATAGTTCTGGATGTCCGATGTTTATCTCCGTTATATCGCCCGACTTGGCTTGAAAATGGGATTAAATTTTCCTATTTTGGTTTTTCTAGGCAGAGCCTGACACAGATGAAGTGTATGCTCAGATTATGCTTGTCCCTGAACGAGATGTAAGTCTGTTTTATATCTCCTTTCACTACCACAGACCCCTCTACATGAAAATATGACAGGATGTATGAAATGTGCACACCTTTTTTCTTAAACAAGTGACTTTTTCTTCTGCTTTGATCTCAGTAGTTTCCTTATCAGTCAAGGTGTATATCCTAGTTATGCCACTTCGGTGCTTCCTTCTTATTTTTATTTCTTTTCAATCAATCAAAAGCTCAAGGACCTATAACATAAATATTGATTTCCTCCCTGTTGTGCTTCTCTGCTATTCAGCAAATCGAAGTAACATCACCTGATCTTCCTGTCCCTGAGCCTCCGAGGTGCAATGTGCATTCATTTTGCAAGACACTAACAGCTTCTGATACTAGTACACATGGTGGATTTTCTGTGCTACGGAGGCATGCAGATGATTGCTTACCACCCCTGGTAAGCTTTATTGCTGAGCTATCTTTCCCTTAAAAGATTCTTATTTACATTAAGAGTTGAGGTTAAAGTAGGTTTGTAAAAATTATGAATTTAAAAGCATGCAACCAGTTTGACTCCTTTGGAAACATATGCTTGACTGGATTTATGTTGTTCAATATTGATAATGAGGGAGATGAGTTTCCTTATTATGATTCTCATCTTGTTTCTCTCATTGTTTGAATATTCACATGCTAAACTGCCTCACTCTGTAGGATATGTCTCAACAGCCACCTTGGCAAGAACTTGTTGCCACTGATCTGCATAGTACCGAGTGGCATTTCCGTCACATCTTCCGAGGTGAGTGCCTGTAAAAAGTTCAGTGTATCAGTGAAGTGTTCTATTGCTTTTAAGCATTCTGTCAGCCTATACTTTACTCATCTATATCCTATGGGTGCAAGTCCCGCTATCTATTTGTATAGAACAAGTGATTGGGTTACTTTTGTCATAAAGTTCGAGTAATTTCTTGATTTTTTTGTTTTAGCTTAGGATGTATTTGTATTATTCAAGAAGTCCTCTTGATTGCTGAAGCCTGAAGCACATCGCTTATGTAGCAAATAGCATTCATGTAGCAAGGACAATGAAGGGCTTA
This sequence comes from Spergularia azorica, assembly GCA_038382645.1. Lineage (NCBI taxonomy): Eukaryota > Viridiplantae > Streptophyta > Magnoliopsida > Caryophyllales > Caryophyllaceae > Spergularia > Spergularia azorica. The sequence goes on along the minus strand of JBBYHQ010064853.1, from coordinate 17,535 downwards.
AAATTATAAATATACGAAAAAGACTCGTTCATGTACTAAAACAAGGCGAAAACCACAATAAATTCTGTCGTGAAGCATCTTTTCTATAAATATTAAAAATAAACGTCACCTCCAATGCGGGATTTGACATCACTTTTAATAAAGGAGCTTGAATCCTTGTCTTGTGGAAGCTTTGCCCTAAAACACTAACCGGATTCCCTCCTCCCTTATACACCATTTACTAGCGAACGTAAATGTGGCTGAAGTTAGGTGTCATGACTACAAGAGAGGGCTGATACGTGGTTGACTAAGTTAATGTATCTTCCTTTAATTATGAGGAAGCAATCTTCTAGCATCAAGTGTATCACATTCATTAAACATTTTCACAAGTTGGGAACTTTCCTATGAAACTTGCTTTTGAGGCCCATAAGTAAGTTCTCCATGTTTAAATATTTTCTGAGGAACAAAGTCCGAAAATATACCTCATAATGAAATGGTGAACTGTAGTTTTTTTATTTGAGTGGAATAACCAGATAGTTTGTTCAAAATTTGGAGGTGTAAATAACTTTTACAATTTGGAATTTGCATTAGTTCTTGTTTTCACTTGTGTCATGGAGTAGCTTCTCTCATCATTATTGCCTGTAGTCATAAATCCAAAAATTGTTGTATTGCGACTGTTCGGAAAATGTTTGTGGCAAGAATCTTATGACGGCCATGAATCCATCATGTCGGTTGCTGGTTGTACATTGGGTACCACTTGTATATTCGGACTGTCCTGAATCATCTTTGTATATTTGGCCCATATTTGAGATATAAGTTATAAATTGGTGAAATTGTTTACATTATTGGACATTATGCAGGGCAACCAAGGCGCCACCTACTGACAACTGGATGGAGTGTATTTGTGAGTTCCAAGAAGCTAGTGGCTGGTGATGCATTTATTTTTCTGAGGCAAGTTTTAATTTGAAGTGGGAGTAACTTCTCTTGAATTTTTGTTGGATTTTTTTCCATTGGTTTAACCTCTGCCCCCCCCCCACCTTCTCCCACCTTTAAAATTTTAGTTCTTACCGTGGCTGACATGAACAGAGGTGAAAATGGAGAACTGCGTGTCGGAGTGAGGAGGCTGATGCGGCAGTTGAATAATATGCCGTCTTCTGTCATCTCTAGTCACAGTATGCACCTCGGCGTTCTTGCAACTGCAGCCCATGCAATTCAAACGGGAACCCTGTTTTCAGTTTTCTACAAGCCAAGGTTCTTGCTCCATTTATATACTCTATGAAACTGCTAGCATATACTGGTTATGTTTTATAGTTCAGCATTCATTCATGAGACTCTCGTTCAATAAAATGTAAGTTGTCATGGCCACTAGGACAGTTTCCTTGGTGACAATTCTAAGGAAGAGGCATGCTCTTAGTCTTACTGCTTTAAACCTGTAATTTTCTTTTGGCCGGGGCTGCTACACTTTACTTCATCAAACTAGATCTTCCATCTGCCGTTTTCTTGGATTGAAACCAACACCAAACAAATTAGAACTCATAATGTTAGTTTGGTGTGTGATATTCTTATGAGATTACTTTATAGTACATGAGTCGCTCTATAATAAGTCAATGATTCTAGAACTTGCAAACATCCTACATTTTCTAATTCCTCTTACTTAATTCAGCATAGGGGGTTTGACAGTGTTCATCTTAAATTTTTGGACTGTGAAGGCTTTTATTATAATCATAAGTCTTGTTCTAGTAAGATGAAAACTAGAGTTTAATTTTGCGAGGACGCCTATGTTGGAGCGGTCTTTATTTATTACTAAATTATCACATGGTTCCACATGAAATTTCTTTGCGAATGAGAAATTTCTGGTTCTGAAGTCTTTTACAGTTTTGCCGCCTCCTAACTGTGTCTACTTATGTTGAAGCAGTCTCTAAACTTTTTAGTCTGAACTTTGTTCTTTACAGAACTAGCAGGTCTGAATTCCTAGTTAGCGTGAACAAGTACCTTGAGGCTAAAAGTTACAAGCTATCTGTTGGGATGAGGTTCAAAATGAGATTTGAAGGCGATGAAGTTCCTGAAAGAAGGTATTGGTTGTACTAGTCCTTGTCGACATTTTTAAAATATCCAACACAAATATTTGTTCATTTGTTTGCCTTTATCATATTACAGGTTCAGTGGCACAATCGTTGGCGTCAATGATTCTTCATCTTCAAGTTGGGCAAATTCTGAATGGAGATCTTTGAAGGTTAAACTTTGTGACGTGATGTTTATTGCCCTTCCATGAATGTTTATAATATTAAATATTGAAGTAAAGGCTCATAGTTTGGTGGTTTTATATTTATTTGTCCTTAAAGCTGCTAGATTGGAGGTTTTCTCAGCGTGTGTTACTTCTGTGTTATTTTCACCCTGCCAAGGCTATAAGATTGTTTTATGTTCCTCTGCAGGTACACTGGGATGAACTTTCATCAAATTTGCGACCAGAGAGGGTTTCACCGTGGGATCTGGAACCACTTGTGGCAACTAATTCTGGCAACTCACAGCCCGCTCCAAGAAATAAGCGACCACGTTCTACTGTAATGCCATCTGCAGCCACTGACGTGTCTTCATTAGGTATGTTATGTGCTATCTCTTGAATTGAACTTAATGGAAGATTGGAAGTTATAATAATAGCTCCTCCTGATATCAGGCATCAGGAAGTCACCTACAAAATCTTCCACTGCTGCATGTTCTGGAGCTGAGCGCGCTCGTGATCAGTTCTCGTCTGTGACAAGAGCTTGTTCTCTTGGCTTCACAACAAATAATCACCATCCCACAGCATCCGGCCAGTCGATCTATTGGTCTAACAGAACAGAGAACATATTAGACTCTTTCGGTTCAGTTGTCAATAAAGAAACTGGTGAGAAGACGGAAAATGGTGGAGTTGGTTGCCGACTATTTGGAATCCAGCTTATTGATCATACCAAATTGCAAGAAGCTTGTGCCGGAGCAACGATGGCAGAAAGGATTAGTGAAGAGCATCTAACCCCGTCTCTGGAGGCGGAATCTGATCGCTCAAATATAAATGGACTTGATAAGTCTTCACAGAGTTCTCCGCCCGAGTCTCAGAGCAAGCAGAACAGGACCTGCACAAAGGTAGTGTATTTGGTCACTTATGCGTCATTATTCTTTTTTTTTCACCCACTTCATATATCCGTCTTGCTTATTTTCGCCCTATTTGCTTTGTGAAGCAAGATAATGCACTGCCCTATAATGATTCCTTTGAGAGAGGGGGGGGGGGAATTTGCCCTGGAGATTGGTGAGGAATAAGTCTTGATAGTCTGCCATAGAAATTTGTTACTTCAATTTAGTTTAGTATAATACTGTACAAAGTTGAGAGTTATGCTATTGGCTGCGAAATCACTCTCCAGTAAAAAAACTCACCCTTATTACTTTTGCATAGCCAATTCTTCTCATTGTGATTTGTGACTAATTTGGTTCCGTTTTCTGTTGTTTGCCATATCCTTGGTCTTTGAATCTGATATAGCTCAGATTTTAGTACATGAGTAGTAGTTGCTTGAACTACTATAACATTAACCCAGTGCCTTACCCCTTAGTTTCTCGCGTTTCTCTTTGAGCTCAACATATTATATAAAAAGCTTAGTCTGTCTTAGACTCTCTTTTTTATATTTGGAGATTTCAAAAAAATAGTGTGAGGCCTTGTAATGTTTGAAGTAAATGGGGTGGAAATCTCGTTCTTTGTTTTATCTACCTTCTAGTGTTAACTAATACAGAGCCAAATATACCAGGTTCATATGCAAGGTGTAGCAGTTGGGAGGGCTGTTGATTTGACGCGTTTTGATTGTTATGCGGACCTTCTCAAGAAATTGGAGCAGATGTTTGGTATTAAAGGTGAGCTATGTGGATCTTCGGGTAAATGGCAGGTTGTCTACACAGATGATGAAGATGACATGATGATGGTTGGGGATGATCCATGGCAGTAAGTTTCTTTCTCACCCATTGGTCTGTGACATTTTAATGCTGTTTCTATCACGTGCATACTCCAACCTACACAAGCTACACTCCTTCACCTCGGAATAATCTTTAAGATTTTTCGTCTAGAGATACTTGATGTCAAATGATATGGGGAAGGAGTAAGACAGATCCCTTTTCCTAGTGCCCTGACTGAAACGAGAACTTGTTACCTCAAGTTATCATAATGCTTTAGTAGCTCTTTACGTAGCTAACGTGTCTCAATTGTTGTTTCTGACGCACAATTTCTCAATCATTAATGCTGGGCTCTAATGCTTTTCTTGCTGCAGTGAATTTTGTAGCATGGTTAAAAAGATCTTTGTCTACACATCTGAAGAAGTTAACCATCTTTCACCAAAGAACAAAATCTGTGTTGCTGAGGATACCAAACCAAGAAATGTTGAGACTAATATGCCAGTCGCCTCTGAGGAGCAGTCCTCAGCAGTGGGCCCCAATTGCTGAATTGAACTATTCTGAGACAGTTGCGGGTCTGAAATCAAAATCAAAACGAAGCAACTGCAAGTAAAGTGGGGTGAACTTGTTAATAAGGGAACACCTCAAAATATGATGATCAAAAAGCCGTGTCTTCGCTATAAGAAGTCTAATGAGTAATTGTTGTCTTGATTGGGTTCAGTCTAGTAAGCAAGCATGTAGGGAATAATGTGTTGTAGTCGTGCTGCTTCAGCTCCAAGTAGTTGTGTCTCTCGTGTATTTTGTTGTGTCGCACGTGTATGTTCTGTGTCCTTTCTTGGGAGTCAGTTCAATAGTTGGAGTTGGTTCCGTCTGTGCCTCCCTGAAGATAAGAGCTGTTGTAGTTGTCCTGCACACACCCTTGTCATGTAATGTGTGTGATGTGATGCTACCCTCTCTTTTGTAAATAAATAATTCTGTTTAATATAGTTCTCGTTCCCTAGTATCTCAGGTTCTTCATTTTACTAATCCTTGAAATTGAAATAGCCTCAGCGCTAATGTTACATTTTTTGATTACTCCCGTTGACCTCAACAGTCAATCTAACGATATAGTTCTTTCTTAACTGAGTTTAGAAAAGGATTAAAACCTGAGTTACACAACCCTGAAAAACAACACCAGAACTCCACTCATTGAGAATTGTGTAGTTTTGCAATCTCTTCTGTATGTAAGCTTATACAAATAGGCTTGTCAATAAATAATCGCTGGATAATGAAAACCTTGGTGAATAGGCATATGAAAACACCAGGATTATATATTTCTGAAAAAAACACAACTCGGGAATTGTTTCACCAGCAAGCAATGTTGTCATGCGACAATGAATGATACTCCGTAATAAGTCAAGGATTCTTTTTCCTTGAAAATAATATGAAATCATCTCCACATCCTCCTGCAAGTTTTGTCGTAAAGAACCTGTACAAGACCTGATGAAGCTTCTTCCTCCGGTAACTTCAGAAGACGAGCAACTTTTGAGAAACCCATGTGATGCCGGGCCAATAATTCCTCATTTGGTTCTGATCTTATTTCAAGCTCGGAGGGTTTTGGCCGAGACAATGCCCACTGCATTGCCCATATAGCCAGTGGGCGCATATAACATAGTGACCTGTATTGGTCATTGGTGTTCCAAGCTTCTGGAGTTTGGAACGAGTACCTATGCAAGTGACAGCAAGAATCGTTAGGATAGAGCATCTAGCATCTTGTCGAGCAGTATTCACCATCTCAACAATGTAAAAGCAACTTGCAGTCACAATCCCTTAGGAGAAAAGAGCCTCAAGTAAGTCTCATTTTCCCAGTTTCACTCACAGAACTGCTTAAGGCATATAAACAACAAAGCAAGCTAGCTATCATTTACCTCAAACACAAGTTTCACTTTTACCTCTTTATTTCCCCATTTTTACTCTCTATTACCATCCAGTAATCACATTTGATCCCAATCTAGTAAGTCATAAAAACAAAGGTAGCAATATGTGAGATCTAGGACAATTTTGCGTTTGGAGTCAGAGGCTCACAGGTCTAGAGCTTGATCAACATATGAGATATATTTTTACTCTCTATTACCATCCAGTAATCACATTTGATCCCAATCTAGTAAGTCATAAAAACAAAGGTAGCAATAT
>JBBYHQ010064853.1:0-11375 GCA_038382645.1 Spergularia azorica | reverse complement strand
GTGAGATCTAGGACAATTTTGCGTTTGGAGTCAGAGGCTCACAGGTCTAGAGCTTGATCAACATATGAGATATACAGTATAAGAGTACTGTCCTCATCTCTTTATTTAGAGTTAGACAGCACACTCGTCAAAAACACACACACGCACACACACAGTGCAGTTGTGACTTCTAATTCTATCTAGCCTATATACTTAAAGTAGTTCATTTTCAAAAATGTTAGTAAATTAGCCCTTGCCCCTTCTGAGTTCTTACTTGCCCCACACTTTATCCAATAGAAATCTCATATCATAACAAGATGCCTCAAGGGCTCCCACCTATGACAAGGTAAGTGGGATTGGATGTATCAAGCATTATGCCTATATTGAAAACAAAGAGAGACTGTTTTAGGATGACCATGAATGACAATTACGACTGCTATATCACGACACAAGATCCATACAGTTTCGAAAACGATTTCGTTTTATTCCATTATAGTTTAAAGCCAAAAAACTGAGTATCTGGCTCCATTCGAAACGGAAATACATCTTTTATAGCTAACCAGAACATAGTACAAGTAATAACAACCACTTGGTTTCATAATAACCCTATATATAAATATGGCACAAATCCCGTAAGAGTATGAACATAATCACTTCCTTCTATGGTGTTCTAAATAAAGGTGCACACAAGAAATTCCCCAATCTACCCATCCCATGTAAGAAGACATTACAATATGCAAGAACAACCCCAAATTATCCAAGTTGGGCAAGTTACAAAACAAACTCCAGTCAAAAGTTAATAATCATGTTAATTTCTATGGCATGCTCCTTGGCAATTGGGATACACCCGACACCTAAATTTTTAATATTGAGGAGATACATACAATAACATACATCAGTCAAAAACCAGAGAAGAGACTTACCCAAGTCCTCTTTGCGACCAGACAGATTCATAAACTCCATATGCAGTCTGAAAACCCATGTCCGTCAACCCTTCTTGGATCATGGAGGCAGCAAGAGCATAAGTGACACCAGACCATATCTCTCTCGACTGCATTGATGACATGTCAATGTTCCCATCAGGAAGCATCCCATTCACAGCCCCCCGTCTACCCTCCTTCACTTTCATAACATTGAACTCAAAAATACTGGCAAATGCACATTTTGCCTTCTCCTCATCAACGATTGGTGCTAGACCACATGCTTGGGCATACCTACAAACAAGGGACAAACTATCATACAGATTCACAAGAAGGAGAAGAAGGAGACAAATAGCAAATGCAAAAATTCATGACTCAATAATGGAAACGATTAGAAAGTAGATCCGAGGGATGAGCAAAAGAGGTTTTATCTAGAGAGGGAAAACAGCTACATAGGTTTCTTCAGCAAGACATGAAAGTAAATATCCTGAACAAGATGCATATATTTTAATAAATAAAAGATAAACTTTACCCTTTTCAATCAATTCAAATAAATTAAGAAGAAAGTGAAAGACCTTTTACTTTCCTTTCACCTCCAGTCCTCCAGGTTGTTAGGGAAGGGGGGGAGGGGGGAATTGATAGTTGATCTACAACACAAACATAATACTACTTCCATTCATATTCAAATACCCCATTCATTTTGCTTTTTTTTTGATAGACCATATTGGGAACCACCTCTGGACCAAATGAGTGTTCCACTTATTATAAGATTAACACTTATCCCTATACCGATGGGGTAGAATTTGAGAAGACATAAGTGTTTCTAGAGGGGGCTCTCAGTATTGTCAAAACAGATGGGGTAGCATTTGATATGAATGGAGGGAGTGACTGTTAAAGCATACTGTCATTGCAAGAGAAAAAGGTGATCAAGAGCAACTCATCTTTTAGCTAAAGTTCAATTCACTCTATTTCTAGTTCTACATTAATTAAATTAACTGCAGCATACCATTGACCAGCCAACTGGTCGGCTTGGATAGATGCACTATTGACACCACCGCTGTTATCATAATTAAAGTAGGAGCCATTCCATAACTTCTTCTGATAAACAGACTTTGCTTTTTGAAATTTGGACCAAAAATAATCTTCTGAACCCTTGTCACCAACTTCTCGTGCGAGAGCTGACGCAGCTTCAAGCGCTGCAACCCACAGTCCGCCACAATATGCACTGACGCCAGAGACTGCCCATGTGTCATATGTCTGATCAGGAAAACCTTCATTCTCAATCATGCCATCTCTATCTTTATCAAATTGATCCATATAAGCCATGGCCGCATACACTGAAGGCCAAACGGCTTGTGCAAATTTTTTGTCACCGGTGGCTATGAAATCCCTGTAAACCTGAAGAACAAATTTTGGATTTAAATCTTTCCACCTATCAGTGTTATAGATGTTGTAAGCATTTACTTCAAACCATGGGTCATTAAGCCCGATATCATGCGGAACAGCCCCTAGAGCCTTTCTTGATGCCCACTTTCCATCATGCAAAAGCTTCATTTTTCTAGGGTCATGCATTAGAACTGCTGCTGCAAAATCTCTCTGAATACTAAGTTCAAGCTCCGGGAATAGCATCACCAAAGAAAAAGATGCATAAAAATGAACATCATATGTGTTCCACATAAGATACTCAATTCCTTCATAATACAGAAATTGGCCAACATTGTGTTCTTCGTCTTGAAGTAAATTTGGGCCAAAAGCTGAATTCGATTTTACTGCTGTATGCACATGCTGAAGCACTGAAGTCATTTTCTCAAGGATGTCCACGGCAGTATCATTGTGTTTTGAGATACTTGAAGCATTTGATAAGTCAGATTCTGACCGAACAACAGATGATTTCTGCTCTGTCATTGTTGCAAGAGTCTGTAATGGAGGAGAGCCATCTGCAGAAGAAAACTTCATGTCAGACTTATTTAGGTCCTAAAACTAAAAAGTTGTAGACTCAAAAGGCAAGAAGCTTCAGCTACACCTGTCCAGACAGTTCCACCAGCATTGAGATAATACAACTCGTTAAAAAGAGTTACTGAATACCTGCGACGCAGATTTTAATAAATTAGACACATTCGCTTACTGTCCCAAGCAGTAGATTTAGCTCGCAGTACTGGAGACTCACCACTCCGGAAGTCGTTTGTCTTCGAGAATAGGCCGCTGCCATGCTTCAATTTGGGACTCCCACTGTGCATGATCTAGAATAAAATTTGTAAGCGCCAAACTGGCCATCAGCAAACTGAGGTTTTACGAGCTTTTAGATTTATAGTTCTAAGTTGACGCACTTCAATGCAATGCAATATGGGGATGGAAATATGACATCACGTACCAACTATAGCATCGTGGGCAATCTCCGCAGCTGCATTCCCAGATGTGCCATAGAACTTTGTGTAGCGCCTGCCATAATCATGAATAAAAGTAAGGCAAGGCTACCACTATAATGGAGTGAATAAAAAACACACTCCCAGTTCCTAAAGGTCTTCATACTGACCTGTGATATGTTCTCCCTTTTGAGAATGTCACCTCAGGGCAGTCCCATGACAGTGAAAATGTGACGCTGCGTGTCGCTCCTGACGGCACTGAAATTGAAGCAGCAACTGCAGCCCCAATGGAGGACCCAGGCTTAGATGGGGCTGATATCTCAGGGCAATCGAGATTGTCAAAGGATCCATGCTAGAAAAGAAATAGAACTTCAGTTGTCAAAACAAGTCGATAGAAAAGATGCTCTGAAAAGTTATAGTTTCAAAATGCAGATAATACAAGCTATACTTTCCAAGTACCCATGTCCTTTATTTCATTAGGAAATGTTACTTTGATCAGTGAAGCATACCCTAGAAATCACAATTCAAAAGAAGCATTATCCAAAATCTAGACAGCCGAGTAATGATGAAAATGTGACGCTAGAAGGCCGAGTATAAATAGCACTCTTTCTAAAACTGATAACAATGAAATCTGTAAGTGTTTCACATTGCACATACAATCTCTAGGCACACGGCTACACACTCACACCAGAGATTTTCTGTCACACAGGAGACCTATACATCTCCTCCAGAACATGAGTGGAGCCTTCTGCTACAAACACTAGCTCATAGAACAAGCATACTGTTTAAAAAACACGTGTGCAGTTTAATGCATGAAAACATTCAAAAGTCCAAGGTTTCTAGCTTACAGTCCCCAAACTGACTGAAATACTCAATGCAAAACTGATGACAAATCAGCAACAAAAGACCATCGTTTGCTAAGCTATACTGTATACAAGATTGCATAACAAATCATAGTTGACTTATAAGCCGTAGTTAAGTTCATAAGAAAGGTTCTCTAGATTAAGGTCAAGGATGTGGGATGTATCTGTCATTCTGTCTATGTTAAACCCTTCGGGCACTATATAACACAGGGAGAAGGCACAATGTTTGGTTGGGAGCTAGGGGTGGGCGGCAAAGGTGGGAGTGGTGTTAAATGGTAGATTGCTGAAGTTTGAACAAATAAAGTTCTCAAAACCCCACAGTGCACACTTTTCTAGCCAATGAAATGGTCCATCTCTTACGATGAAGCCTGCAGTTTGATCAGAACAACAAGAAAGTAGATCTTGTCGCTCACGACGATGATACCTTTAGTGAAAAAGTGAGAAACCAAATGACTAACCTCCTTCATCTCTCGCCACATATCCTCAGCTGTAATGCCTTCTGAATCTCCAGAGATGACAAAACATGGGCATTCAGAGACATGGACACCCTCTTTTTCCTCTGCTGCAATACAGAAAGACACTGGTGGGAATCCATTGGCCGTCCTGAATGATGAGTAATTGAAACGACAATATTAGAGTAAACTATAGGTTTACAACAAGGAAAGGGAACATCTAGATAAGCAAGTCCACTCACTTATGGTTCAGAAGCACGCCATGCATGCCATCCTTCATCCTGATATTATGTTCGACCTTGTATGTCAGGATACATGTTGGCAATGTCAAAAAAATAACAAGAAACTGTGGACAACTTATGACAAAGTAAAGATGACAATTTTGATATGCTCTTACGTGATCTTTGAGTTATAGTGATTACCAGTACATCCTGAATCTCCACCCACAGAATTCTGAAAGTGGGTCACAAATACACATTTAGCATATGCCAGAACACGTTACGTAAATAAACAACTTCAGTCGGCAAGAGGGAAAGTAAAAAAGATGGCTGCCTAACATACCGCCCATGTGAAAAGAAGGCTCACTTCAGCAGCAGTATTACCAGAGTTCGATAGCTGCAAGCAAATATCAAAGCTAAATAAATGACGAAGCTTCCAATTGAAAGCCTGCGAATTTTACAATATATATATGGGACAGGGATTCCGGATCTTACTGTGAAAGTAAATAATGATAGAGGAAAGCTACTCTCTTTGTAGTTGTGAGGAATAATAGGTGAAAGCTGACGACAAACTATCCCGAGTGTTGGGTCAGGTTCACCTACAGTTAGAATAACAAAAACATAAGGCAAGGTATAACTAATACTTAGATCATAAGATATTTGAAATTCAACAACCAGTATTACCATCATAAACAGTCCATGCCCTTGGGTAGAGAGCATAATACGTAGAATTATGCCCTTTTAAATTCCAATCCCATGTTCCAATCCCTGACGCAGTAGTACCCCTGTTTGAGCCCAAAAGAAGGTTAGCTTCATACTGCGACGTAGCCCATTATTACACATGTAATGTGTTATGGATCTAAAACATTTCTCCACCAGCAGAAAGGAGATAGTAGATTAAAGACAAGAAAAATTTTGCATACTTAGCCATCTCGGGATTTGGTGGCGATAGCACAGAAGCATATTTTTCACCATTTGGACGTGAAACAAATGCCTGTAGATAGGAAACAATTGAAGCCGACGTTTACGGAAATGTTCAAAACCAAAGAACCGATTTATGTAAGGTTAAGCAGCTGGGCGAGACAAGAACAAGGCATTAGTTGTCAAGAGCACAAAATTATAGATTGTCTCAGTTTCTTCTAGACAGCCTAATTTTAAACGCAGAATCTCCTCTCTAGTTATCATACAGTCAAATTCTGCGTTTTCTTAAGGTTAAATGCAGCAGCATTGTTTAAAACCATAAAAGTAGCAAGTGGACAGCACAATATTATTCCCTAGAAAAACAGAAAGGACAACTCTCAAACAATTTATGGACAATATTAATTTGGATTTTGGAACACAAGAGGGAAAGACAGATGTAATCAAGTCTTCAGAAACATCAGACTTAAGCTAATTGGTTATTCAATCAATAGACAAAGATTAGTAGGTGTGAGGGGCTGGGTGGGAGGGAGGGGGGGGGGGGAGGTGGGGGAGTGTAGAGCTCCTGAAGTGCAGGTATTATCAATGTAAGTATTTGATAGTTAATACTTTTCTTGCACTACAACGCTAGGTAGGTTGAAGTTATTGCCTAGCACGTATAGTTTTACCAACAAGCATTTTCTTGTTCGACACCATGTGAGAAACAAGCACTCGAGATAACATTGTGAGAAGACTTCAAAATCCAACACTCAGTAAACCATAAACACTTTTGAATCAGTATTTTTCAAGTTAAGATATTTTATGAAACAAAACAAGGTATCCGCCCCAAAATAGTTAGGAGCCAGCTAATGACTTGACATAGAACAGACAATGTTAGGTGGGAAAACAGTTAAAAGGTGGAGAGAACAGGAAACGAGATACTAGAACAAAGCAAGATAAGCGAATACGAGTGAACTGTGAAGAGCAAAATAAAAATAAATAAATGGGGACTAACTGTCTAGAGGTGCTAAGAAAGAGCTTCAATGAGATAAATAAGTGTGACGAAAAAACAAGGGAGAAAAGTAGTCCAAGACATTGGGAACTATGACATGAATAGATTCAAAAACTTTCAACACTGTTGATGTCAATTTTCACACTTACCCAGAGAAGATAAATATTCAACACTTTTGACGTTATTTTCACACTCGCACAGTGACAAAGGACGCAGTTATGCACATGAAAATCTTGTGAGACTTAAACATCACCAATCATACCAGAACAAGGCAGTACCAGCTATTTAACATAACCAAGCCATTTGGAGCCTGGACCTCGGCTTAATGGCCATTTAGAAGTACAAACTATGGAGCAAAGTTTACAAAATAAGTATTACGAAGCCAATTACAACAATATCCTACAATGAAGGTCCTATGAACAGATTGCCAACTTCAAACATACTCACAACAGCCATTAAAACATTTTGCAAGGATGAAAAACTAGCTTACGGAAAATTGGTTTGCTAAGACTGGTTTATCTTCACATGTTCTTGCAAAGAGTTGCCAACGCTGGAACTCGCCTTTAAAACTTCGACCAATGCTTCCAGCCCTAAATAATGGTTTACATAGGAGAGGAGGAATTAGCTACCCGGCCGGCATAATTTAAATTGGGCTCTACCAATAAATAGACACACTTACTGACCTACTAATCCAAATAATCCCGAGTTTTACCTCATAAAGATAAAACAGTCAAACGAGTGACTGAATTTGACAGTTAAACGCAAATCTACTATATGGGCAGTCATAACTCAATGCTAATCAAAGGTAAAGTATGTGCACAACATAGAAACTTTAGAAAGTGTAGCACTAAATTTTCTATAAACACAAAGTTTTTACAATTAAGGTACATATGATACATGAGTATCAAAAAGGAGAACTGCCTCAGACTCACTTGACTAGCTTATTAGTAGCCAGAAAAGCATTAGAGTAACCAAAGTTCTCATAAAGAGAAAGCAATGCCAAGATTTACATAATTGTAACATTGAAATGCTGATTTCAATAGCGTTCGAAAAATTTATTCTACAGGAGTTGTTTCAAAGATAAGGACTTACCCGATCCCTCCGATGGGAACCCCATGGTCAGATGTGACAGTGCGCCTGAAGAACGGATTAATAATTGCCCCCTTAAAATTGGAAGGTGCAAAACTTTTAGTTGCATAATAGTCAAGCTAAGACAATATTATCTCTCAATCTAAATCCACGTTTATCATGGTAAGTGAAATTACCCTTCCTCTGCCAGCTTCTTCTCGAACATGACGCCACAGACGATAACCAATAGGAGCCTGGCACAATATAATATAAGGGAACCATCGGCAATCAGCAACTTCGGAAGTTTGGACAATTTATGTCTTACAACTAACCCATGATAATTTATGTATTACATCATAACTTTTAATGTACAATAGTAAAAAGAATGACAAATTCCCTCACTTTTCTAAACACCACATCCTTACTAAAAACTCAAACTGAGGAGTCCTCTATCACTTATTTGACAGAAGTGGAGAAAGAAGCTGGCAACAGCTGACAAGCTTACCCGCCAAGCGAGAAAACCTATCTCCCCACTTCACTACAATTTGTCGTACCAAGGTGTGGGTGAAAGAAGCCTTCTTAACATCAATCTCATAACGAGCTTTCTTCCACTAAACCAAAAGCTCGTCTATAGATGTTCTGATATCAATCGCAACTTGACTCCTCCTAAATGATATCTCTCGTTCAAGAATTTCTGGAAAACAAATAGGTCACCACTAATTGGCCCCTTCTTGCCCGAAAAAACTCTTAAAACACGATACCTAAAGAGGACAAGTACATTTGGAGACACTAAAAAGCAAGCGACCCCAAACAGAAGCCACACTATCATCCAACCCCGCAATCACGCTCAAAACATGGATCCACTGTGTTCCCCTAAACAAGGTTCTAGCTAGATTCTCACCGGACATTCACTTCCAAAAACTCGCCCATACTCTACCTAAGGGTTGTAAGCTGATCAATTGTGCTAAGAGTACAAACACCGAAACTAAAAGCAGAATCTGAGCACTGTCCAGGTTCGAGTAAATCATACCAAATGAACACACTCTCGTACGCTTAGACTGAATTGTGAAGGAGCATTTTCTTCGGTATTAAGCTTCCGCTGCCAGCTCGGTTTCACAGGTATTCCAGGATCAACCATAATCTACACGAGCACGCATACGAAAACACACATCAACTCAAACATCACCTATATTTTACCTCTTTCACAACTACGCATTCAGATTATCAAATTCCCAAATTCAGCAATAATATCAAATTCAATAAATCCAGAACCTTGAACTAAACTAATTTCTCCCCCAAAACAATTAAAAAAAAAATCATGATAGTCCTATTTCCCAGAAAAAGAATCATCAATCATCATGCATATACTGGAATCAAATCAAATCAAATCCGTTGCAATCAAAGAGATTATAAGGTTGATTTTTATGTCAAAGGTTATGATCATCAAATTATGAGATACTATATCAAATGGGAGAGAGAAGAAAGCGTAAGCATAAAGAAACGAGGAGACAGAAAAAGAGAAGACCTTAGTGGTGTAGGTCGCGGAGAGGATGAAACGCGACCGGTGGATACGACGGAGTACGGTGGCCGTCACGGCGGAGGGTGAGATGAGAAATAGGTATCAATTTTTTAATGAAGTTTGTTTGGGGGTTGAGCGACCGTTACGTGATGTTATTCTTGAGGTGAGTTCTTCCGTGGCTACTGGCGGGAGAGATCGGGGTAGGGTCGTGACGGTGTTACTGGTGGAGGTAGGGGTGTTCACTAGTCCAAACCCGGACCGGACCGGACCGACCCGGTAAAGACCGAAGACCGGATCTCACAAAAGTTGAGACCCGGAGACTGGACCGGTAAAGTTAGGACCGGACCCGGACCGGACCGAATTAACCGGTCCAAACCCGGACCGGACCGAACTTTAAGCCTTCGTGATTTTGTCACCAGAAAATCAAAATAATAAATAAAAAAAATTATGTTGCTGCATTATGCATCTATGCCGAATAACTTGGAGCAGGAAGATTTGGGGCAAAATATAAGGAGATGGTAAAAATTGATTATATATCAACTAAATTGAGATAAGAAATTGATTATTACAGATGAAAAGGCAAAAACGAGAAGAAATAGATATAGATCTCCAACCGCAACCGCAACCGCAACGGCGAACAATAGCGACGATCGGCGGACGACGATGTACACGGTGATGAGATGGCGACGGTAGGGTTACAGCGACGATCAGTAAGTGCGAGAAAATGGAGATCGGTGACGGGCCGACGGTAAGTGCGAAAATTAAGACTTACAGAGTTTCAACGACGGGCCGACGGCCAAAGATGGGTGGGTGGCGGCTGTGGTGAACAATGACGACGAAAGGTGGGTGGTGGCTGTAGGAGAAAGGGAGAGAGAAAGGGAGTTATCTGGGTATTAGGTCTTCACGGGAATGGTAGTGTGGGGGTTAGGATAATAGGAAAATCAACCCCTTTATTTTCCTTATATATGGGTAAGTCCGGTCCGGTCTTCGGTCCTTCCGGGTCGGTCTTCGGTCCGGGTCAGTTTTTGAACAGCCCTAGGTGGAGGTGTTGGTGTGATTATTCCGTCACTAATTAATGTTTTTCCCGACTGCTTTTTGTCGCCCGTATTTTGACGCCCATATTTCCGTTTTTCCACTTGTGCCCTCACTAATCTTCTTCACTAATGACTTCCTCGTATTTCACCCTCCCTCATTACTACTCTTCTCTCTTCTCCTCTCTGTTCCCCATTTCTCCCTCATTACTACTCTTCTCCTCTCTGTTCCCCATTACTCCTTCTTCACTCTCCTTCTCCATATCTTCACTCTCCTTCTCCATTTCTCATTTCTCATTCCTCCACTCTCTTTCTCCTTCGTATATTGTTCGTCTCATATTTTCCCCAAAAATCCCCAAATTTTGTTTGTCTCATATTTTTCCGAAAAATCCCCAAATTTTGCTAACGGAATAAAATTTCGTTTTCCTTTTCCTCATTTAATTGATTAAATATCATCAATTTAATCATTAAGTCGTAACTCATATCAGCTCATAACTATGATTTCGAGAATTTGAGCTAATCAATCCCAGAAATCAAAATCCAGATCTGTGCAGCTTACCCAGAAAAGGTATGTTTTTATGTTCCAATTTAAATTAATAATAAGGCAAGGTTTTCAATTATTAGTTTGAAAAGTATTGATAATTGAATTGAGTGGAGAAATTGCGCCTAAAATCGTGAATCGCTGAATTGTGTGTTTTGATTAGGAATATCGAAAATTGGAGAAATATAGATGTTATTGAATTCATGGGTGTTGTAGGAAAAGCCTAATAATTGTGGCCAAAATCGCGAATGTCAGTTTTCATTAGAAAATTCGGAAATTGGTGATTTGTGCAGTGAAGAATTTGAATTGTAGTTATTTAGTATTAGGAAAGTGGAAATTGGTGTTTTGGTTAGTGAATTTGTTTGAATTGCTGTAGATGGTAGGCGATGTTTATATTTGTGTTGGTGGGGGAGCTGGTGGTGGTCGAGGAAATGGTCGAGTAAATGGTCGAGGTAATGGTCGCGGAAATGGTCGTGGTCATGGATTGACCAAGGATTTAGGTGGTCATAAGT
>JBBYHQ010064755.1:0-30873 GCA_038382645.1 Spergularia azorica | reverse complement strand
GGGGAGGAGAGTTGAAAAAAAAAAAAAAAAAAAAAAAAAAAAAAAAAAAAAAAAAAAAGATTTCTTACCTCAACAACAGAGTTGGTTTCTAGTTTATTTTTTGCACTAACATCTCTAACAATGTTTGCACCAGAAGGAAGGCATAAGATATTATCTCTATGTCTTGCCTCGACCGGAATTTCTGGCACAGGAAAGTACTGCCTAAAAATGTTTGATATGCTAAAGGCCTCTTCTTCTAGTAAATTGCCATGACAAAGAGCCTCAATGTATAACTGGGGAATAAAAGCAAACTCAGTGTAAGAACACACACTGTTACATTAATAATTTAGAGGAACCAGAATCACAAGACAACAATAATAACAATCTAATTTGGTCTGATCCTCTGAACTTAATTCCAACACCCAATTCTAGAGAGTTGATGTCCATACAACAAGAGAAAAGGTTTCTGCTTCAATACAACAAGAGAAAAGGTTACTGCTTCAGTACGACAAGAGAAACTCATATCCATCAAGAATTTGGCTTTTCGAACTTTGAAATAAACCATCAAATGTACCATCCCAACTCCCAAGTACTCCCAACTCTAGATAAAACCATAGCGTAACATTCCTTACATCGTCCTAACAAGTCTACCAGTTAAAACAAAGGGAAGTGATCAAGAACAAGTTAGTAAGCTGAACTTCCACGGTTCCACCTCCCATGGTTTGACAGCACAGAGCCATAGACAATATTCACATGCCTAGTGCTCCCAAAGGGTGCAACATTAAGTCCAAATCCATTATAATAGGAAACGACAAATATCAACATATTTAGAAACTGCTAATCACCTCATGGGAAAGGGAAGTCAGTTGCAGATATCAATTACAGAGTCGGACAACAGACTCTGTATATATACTGTATATAATGAGATGAAATAATCATAGTAAATATTATTCCATCACTAAAGAGTGGTACAATTTCGAACCTGGGAAAGAAGTTGTGGGATAAAAGCTCGCAATTCTGCAACAGACAAATCAGCCAAGCACTGCAACTTCTCATCAACATCCCAGAAAGATTTGCATAAAATTTGTAATCTCAAGTATGATGCATGACTTAGAGGCTTCATATTGGTGTTCCTCAAATTTCTTTCCACATCCTCTTTAACCACCTGCAAGGTTCCAGAAACTTTTCAACTGTATATTCTTCCATAGTCAACCACCTGAGAATTTGCAAGTTTCTTCTCTAGGAGAGGAAATTGAGGAGAACTGAAGACTGAAAGGATGAGGTAGTGTAAAACTGTAAATGTACCGTGTAGTAAAAATAGGATTTTGGATATTCTCAGCTTTTAGATAGACGAAGGGATTGTAATGATTCTCTAAAGCCAAGAAGACAGTACCACTTAATAAAGCAAAAAGCTCCTACACTTTTCAACCCTTAATAGCCACCCTCCTAAGCCTCACCCGACAAAACACCCTGAGTCGTGACCATTCTAGCTACCCAATGCCCCCCTCGAGTCAAAAACAATAACCCACGCTCCCACGACCCCTGAATCACCATCCCAAAAGCCAACGGCTTGCACAGAACGAATTTGTGCATAATGCAACATCCCCATCCTCTACCGTGCCCAAGCTCTCCTACACTACCGAAGTATATTGTCTTACAATAAAGTAAATCCGTATATCATTCATGCTGATGATTTCAAATATATAGTAATGTACGCTCGCATTTACAATGTTGCACATTTCGAGTATATATTGTTTTTCATTGAAATCAGCATCCCCATCCTCTACCTTACCCAACCTCTCTCCTACGACCTCAACTCCCAAACAACCCTGCCTACCTTGAGTGAAACCTCTTTCCCCACCCCAAATCCTTGCAAAGTATATTGTCTTGCAATAAAGTTTAAGCCATATATCATTTAAAATTAACGCTTTCAAATGTAAAGTAATTGACGCTAGCATTTACAATGTTGCAGATTTGAGTTTATATTGTTTTGCATTCAAATCTGTTATCTGGTCATTTGATACATCATACATGGATGATGTGGATGGAGACAGGTGGTGTGAGTGGGAGGCAAGGCAATAACAGGTGGTAGAGAAGGTGGCACGAGAGGTGGTAGTGGGATGCAGGAGATTGTGCGTGGCAGACGTGTTCCACATGAAGATCTAGTGGTTGTGCAATGGCGGAGAACTGGTTCTTAGCGAGATCCAAAGGTTGTGACAAATGGGGCGGAGGTGGGCTGCTGGTAGCTAAATGGGTAAAGTGGGGTTGATGTGGGAAGAGGATGAGCTGTTGGGGGCTGAGCAGTGTGGTGGGGGATGAATGGACAGTTAGGATGAGTTGAGAAGGAGACATCGATATTAAATAAAGTGAAAATAAAAATATACATCCAACCTTTCTCTAATTAAATCTTTCTCACCTTAAATCGATCATCTTTGGGCGAAAAGGATTTTGCAACTGCCAGAATCTTCGAAAGTAGCAACGGAAGCTTTTCACTGAATCCATAAACCTTCAGCTCAAGTCTATCGCCATAAACTGATATTGATGTGTCCAACTTGGCTATGCTAGCCTAGATAAAGAGCACAGAGTTTAAAAACTCAAACTACGAATCATACTGTATACCAAGTGAATATAGTAAATAGTACTAGCTCACAGTTCCACAACATGTGATCAGCTAAAGAATCTTGAATAACGCAATACAAATGGCCATCAAATGGCCATCTAGACACTATACACCAATTGATATAAATCAAATAACATTCTTACATTCTGGCTTGAGAAAGCACATACATGCTACACAAGAAAAGTTCATCAGCCAATAATTAATGAGACTGAACTTCAGTTTGAGATAGAAGTTTGTCTTGCGGTTTTGCGGCCAGTTAACACCCAGACATACAATTGATGACATGAGAAAGTTTATAAGCCAAAGGATGAGATTTTTAGAATCTAGACTGTGTTCAGAAATTCAATTTATATTGCAGGGTATACAAAACCTTACACTGCGTCATGCCCAAAACCCATGTCAATGAATTAAAAGTTGGGGAAAAGGAAACATCACCCGCTACAATCATTGACGCAATAAGGTATATACAGCAAATCTAACAGGGTCAAATTGCTGATTCCGTATAAATTGACTTGTAGCATACAGCCTCTGACAAACCTCAAGTAATAACACTCTTATCACATGGTCACATACAGCAGATAGCTCTGAACATCTGGTGGGTCACATACAAGTTCATAGGTGAAAGGATCATGGTAAAAAGAAATTACCATAGATGAATTGGCATAGCTACGACTATTCCATGTGCCTTAAACTATATCCCTTGAGAGAAAAATGAGACAAGGAGCAATTATAGGCTTCAAGAAGTTATTTAAGTCATCAAGATGTTAAAACCTAGAAGCATGTGACAGAAGGATGGTTGGAATGGTCGATAGATGCACATAGCTCAAAAGTTTGTATGTTATGTTCATTAAAGTGCAGTATCATACGTTCTCATTTATCATTTGTAACCATATCAGAATCCCCCAGCATCATTGCTATTATTTTATTTTTTTCAAACTCGTGCTCTAGTCACACCATATAAAGTCCGAGTCCATTGTAAACATGGGAAGGGGCAAGAGGAGCCTAGTGGAATGCTGAAATGTGCTCCATTTTTACATTTAATTTGAAAAATAGAAGCGTGTAGTACCCAAATGATAATTCCACCCAATACAGTTCAAACTCTAATGCTGTTACTCTGTCCTTCTACAATAAATCAATATTTCTTAGGAAGCGCAAATACTATATACCTCTTTCTTGACAGCGCCCTTCTTTTCTCAGCATCCTGACTCTTGAGAGGTTTTAGGTAAACAAGTGACTAAAGCCCATAATCAGAGAGTCGATCAAGTAGGTGATTAAAAATTGGGAATCCTTCTGCCCTTTTTGTGTAAAATATTAAGTGCATGCATCCTTATTCAGCTCCAAGCCATTCTATCCCCACTATTTCCCTTATAGTTATGTGCTTGTGAATTTAGGATACATAGGACGCAAAATGCATGGCAATATAATAATTTGTAGTAGTTTATACTGGTGGGCGGTGGCACCCCCTCCAAACCTATCCCACCCGCCCACAAAAGAAAAAAGAATTTATTCTAAGTTTAAAAACATCCTGTATTTTGCTGCATTGAAGCCAAAACCAAATAGGGTGAGATTCAGACGTCTCGAAAGGGCATGGTACTGATACAATATGTCCGCTACTAGGAACATTTTGGCATTTTGTTGACACACACAACAACAGTAGAGCTAGACTTCACATTCACAGTTTGGGACATAGAAGAATTTAACATGCCAAAAAAATAGTCATACAAGAATCAACCAACTCGGATCTTGAAAGCATTTACTTGAAACATATGGAAGAGAACAAGCAAACAGAAAAAGACCAAGAACACTACCATGGTGCCTCAAAGGCTCCCACCTATGGCAATGTATGGGGGTCCACTGTTCGCAGCATTGCCCCATTGCAGAGGTGTTTCTAAATGACCCAAAATGAACTAACAAGACTAACCTGATACGTAATTTCATTCAGCTCATCTTTAAGGAGGAGAACAAACAATTCAGTCAAGAGACAGCTTCGCACACTTCCATAGGCATCCTTCAAATTTATGCGAAAATATGTATTTGCGCGAGGAATTTTAAAAGTCTTATCAAGCTTGTACCAGAACTTCATTAATGGTTCATCAAGTATACATCTTGGATATAATTCAGAAGCCAGATCTGTCGATACAGAACCCTCATGCACAGAGAAATTAACTGGAATGAACTAGTTCTTTACAGGCAAATGAAATGATCCTTCTATTTCTGGAGGATCCCTCCACAAGTCCATCATAGATTGAGAAATATCTTCCTCAGTATATCTTGCCCCAAACCAAGGTTCACAACGGACATCTAAAGAGCAGAATACAAGAAAGAAATGTATAGCACTTCGTTAGATTGTAAAATATAAGATTTAAAGCAGTAGACATTTGTTGTAGTCTTGTAAAATACATATCAAAGAGACCCGAAATTGTAATCAAGTCGTTAGATCTAAGAATCGTTACTAAAGCGAGATAGTCACCTCCGGTCTCTGTAAATGACTTGGACAATATGTCAATCCTCATATTCTCAGGTGTGAACAAACTCAAAAGGTGTGCAACCTTCTCTGCATCCCAATCTTCATATGTATATTCACCGTAAATGACATGCTCTGGAGGATACAACAGTAAGTTACCTGCATTGAAAAAGGAGAAGCAAAAATGAAAGAAGAATCTAACCAGTTGCTCATGAGACAAAAGCAGGAGATAAAAGGCCATTCAACCAATAAAGAAAAGAAAACAAAAAGTAGAATCCTTAATCGCAATCGTGTAGAGTCACACAGAAAAGGACCAGTACCTGCAAGCTCGGCAGCATAATCATCCTGAGGCTGCTCCTCAACAAATTTAAATTCCATATTCGCAATATCCTGAAGCTCCTTGTATATCCACTCCTGGAGAGGTGCTTCTCGCAACAGTTTGAGGTATTGGTATATAAACCCAAGGATCTCGTAAATCTGCTAATTCAGGGTCATTTGTTGAAAGAAATGATAACATGTTAGTGACTTAGTGCAGCCGCTAAATTGGTGCAGAGAACATAAAAGAGTTTAGTCAGAAAAATTAATATCATTTGAAAAAAAAAGACTGAATAGGCCCAACCTTCTCCAAGCCAGAATCTGTAAGGCGTATAGAAATGCCAAAAATATATGCTAACGAAGATCGCTGCAGTCCATCATCCCCAACTCCAGCAGAAACAGATGTTATCCATCCTTTACTCTTCAGAAAGAAATGTAAGCTTCCCCTGCCCTCTGAAACAGCGGTAGCGGATTTATACTGATACCCTCTCTAGTAGTAAATATAATGAGATGAAACGACTATCTGGATTTAGACATCTCCAGCTAAAAGGAGCGATAAGGATGTGAAAGAAAAGAGCACGGAAAGATAGATAAGATGTGCAAATTTGCAGAAGCTATATATTAAAAAGTGGGGGAGAGGGGAAGATGGCAGATTTTGGAACACAGACAACAAACACATGGGAGTCACAACTTGGAGTGCATAAATACTTCATATGGAAAAATCAAATCAGACATCAGAATCATGAACCAATTCTTACCATGCCCTATAAGATGAGCTAGGTAATCTTCAGATTTTTTCCGATACTCTTTGTGAAGACATGGCAATTTCCAAGCTATCTCAAGGATGTGAACATCCTTCACAGCCTCCAGTCTGTATAGCTTGCCACGACTCCAAATAGGACCTTCATCCTCCATCTCCGGCTTTGTAAGATGGCCTTTCTTGACATTAGAAAACAATTCCAGAACCCAACTTTCAAGTGTATCAAGTGACTCTACACAGTTTTAACGCAAAAAAGAATATCGTAAGAAAAGGGAGCACCAATCAAACTTCAAATGCTTTGCTTTGCTTCACAGCCCACAATTGACTATGAGAAGAGTTGTCTAGCATTTAGAACATGGTGTATAAACTTCTATAGACAAACAGCAAAGAAATATGTTTTGAACAAAAATCAAAACGCAGTTGCAGAAATCAAGGAAAATTTGCACACGGGAATTTGTAAAAAGTTCCGCAAACACGCATAGAGATAGAGTACTAGGATATAAGATATTAAGGCACTCGTGTAAGCTCTAAAACATCGATGGAGTCAAACACTTGGATACACAGCCTAGTTTGACACCAATGGATCAATGTAAGATTGTAACCGGTATCAACTTGGAATGTATGCATATATTACAGATGGACACTTTACTAATGGATCACCTCTGTTAAATGCCTTACTTAAACCGCATAAATGGTTCTACCACTATCTTCCAAAATAAAATTAAATAAAAAAGTGAAGGGATTTACCTCCACCGATGACCACCAATTTCAGGACCTAGCCGCAGTAGTTATCTTGAAACATTTTCACAATCTTTGCACGCAGATCAACCCCTTTTTCCATGGCTTCCACCAAGCTCTTCTTGTTCCCTTTTACAGGAACAAGGATGTCAGGTACGAGGAAAGACATGAATGAAATGAAAACCGAGACAAAGGAAAAGAGAAAACTGACCCCAAAAGAACCTATTGAAAGGATGGGCAGGTATAGATGTGTGACACTGGAGCTGTTGAAGGCGGCAAGAATCACTTTGCAGAACTTGGTTAAATTCTGGTTTTGTATGCAAATGACAAGAGCAGCATAAGAAATCAGATGAGAGAGAGTGACTAAGTTTTTGATAAGAGAGACAATGGTACCGTATATTGACTATTGAGGTACCTGAATCAACCGCAAGTACCTCTCGTTCCATGGCTTCAGCTTTAACCAATGGCGAAATGAAGAACTGAGAGAATCTAGAAGACAAAGAATGATATAAATGGTATTATTAGAAAGAAAAGATGGTAAGAAGTGGTTCAGGCAGTAAGATGAGTTGGGGAATGGGGTCACCTTTCCAAGGCACCTTTGAGAAAATCTCGCTTAACATCAAAATGGTAGCAAGTATACTCGGTCTCAGTGTAAGCGTTTGATGAGCCGCCGTGCTTGGACAAGTAACTATCATACTAGAAACAGAAACAGAAACAGAAAGACGGGGAACAATAAGACAAAGGGTAGCAGAACTTAGAAGAGAATTTGTAAAAAAAAAATGGAGTTGGGGCATGAAATAAGAGACCTCATTTTCATCTGGAAATGTAGCACTGCCCATAAATAGCATGTGTTCTGGACAAAAGCACGCAAAATACATGACAATGGAACACCCCCATACATAGACATATTACAAGTAAAGTAGTGTATGAATGAATAAATAATCGAAAGCAATACCTAAAAAGTGAGCAAGGCCCTGTGCCTCAATGGGGTCAGAGAAGCTGCCAATCCCAACGCAAACTGCGGCCGCGGCCTGCAATTTCAGAATTACAATTACCAAATTAGAATCACAAGAATCCAATTAGGTTTCGAATAATTGAATTAGGTGAAACATCAACCTTCTTAGTCTGAGAGGAAGCTTTATCTCCCTTGCGGCTCTCTTCATCGTCTTCGTCGTCTTCGTAATCTTCTTCTTCTTCATCATCATCATCATCGCTGTCTTCATCATCATCGTCGGCGTCAGTAGCAGCAGCAGAATAAATGTCGGGGTCATGGACAAGCAACGCAGAGAGGCCATTGTGAAGCTGAAGGTATCTGTATACTGTCCTGTCGTTGGGAGACTTCTCCACCAAGCCATCCGACGACAACGTCACGCCTCCCACCGTCATCTCCAATTTCAAACAAACCCTACCGCTTTTCTTTCCCTCTTCTCGTAGTAGTACTTGTAACCTAAACTCCTGCTACTCACTCTTTGGCTTAACCAATTTTTAAGCACCGAACTTAATTGAACCCGCTTATGATTTGCCAAAACTAAACATAATGTAAAACCAAGCCCAACGTCGCCCATTAAGTTTTGGGTTACAAACTGGGACCAGGGCCGAGGCTAGTCTCAAGATGTCATCACTCACAGTTTCATTGTTTAGTCCATATAAAAGCATATGGTATATGTTTAAGATTAGCTTAAAGAATGGAGTAAGGTGCAAGTGCGGGAATCAGTCATTAAGTTGTACTATATGCACAAATTCAAGCGCCCTAATCTATCATTCGATGAATTGTCATTCAGTCCCGCTCGAAATTATAGAATATTTTGTCAACTATTTTATGATGACCTTAAAATGTGGTATGCGTCCAAAGGTCATTTCAATCTTAACACCAATAGTATGGGTATTAGTATAAATCAATACTCCGTATATCTTCCTTTTTGTAAAAGAATGCATCGTAAAAGTAGAGAATGTCTTCAAGTATTGGGTATGGTTTCAAACTTTTAACCACAAAAAGCAGGACTGTGAAGTGTCAAGGTGCTAGGCCTGCTAGCCGTGTAAGTTGAGTACATAACTATGTTTCTAATTTATTTATGATGATGAAATAAAGCATCATTACTTGCAAAAATAAAATGAAAAAGAATGAGAAAAAGCCCAAAACGAAGAGAATGGGTCTTAAAATGGAGTGCGAGGGACAGCGTCGGGCGTCTGTCTTAATCATGGAACGTGTCTGGGAAGAATAATAATTATAATTAATAAAATAAAAAAGAGTTGACCAACCAGAGATCTATAGCGTGTATTTGGTCTGTCCGTGCCTACTCGGCAAGATTATTGATACATGTGGCTGCTCATCATTGGTTGTACGGTTTATATAATTGATTAATTAATGATGATGAAAGTCCAAAGATTGAAAGCCAGCTAACAAGGAAGAGCTGTTTTTAATCCCGACCGCTGATATTTTCTAAACAAAGATTATTTCCAAATTTGAAAACATCATCATCATTATTTCCTCCACTTAACCCTTTCTTTCTTTCAAATTCATTCCTTGATTCTTCTTCTCTCTCCCTTTGGCCCCTGTACCATAAACTACCATGTTGTTGCCCATGTTGTTGGGCGGGCATTGAGACTTTGAGAGAAGAAGAACACACCTTTTTATATCATCTTTATATTATATTATATACCCCAACAAACAAACCAACCTACACAAGAGCAGGGAAGATGACGGAGCTCCTCGGGAAATACGAGGTCGGAAGGCTTCTTGGCTGCGGTGCTTTCGCCAAGGTCTACTACGCCAGGAACATCAAAGACGGCCGCAGCGTCGCCATCAAAGTCATCAGCAAGAAGAAGATTGCCGGCACCTCCCTCATGTCCAACGTCAAGCGCGAGATCACCATCATGAGCCGCCTCCGCCACCCCAACATCGTCCGCCTCTACGAGGTCCTTGCTTCCAAGTCCAAGATCTATTTTGTCATTGAATTGGTCAAGGGCGGCGAGCTCTTTGCCAAGGTCGCCAAGGGCCGCTTTTCTGAGGATACCAGCCGCAACTACTTCCGTCAGCTCGTCTCTGCCATCGCCTACTGCCACTCCAGGGGCGTCTACCACCGCGACCTCAAGCCCGAGAACCTCCTCGTCGATGAAAATGGCAACCTCAAGGTCTCAGATTTTGGTCTCAGCGCCCTCAAGATCACCCCTTTTGACCAATCCAATCCCAATAATGCCAACAACCTCCTCCACACCCTCTGCGGCACCCCTGCCTACGTCGCCCCTGAAATCCTCGCCAAGAAGGGATACGATGGCGCCAAGGTCGATGTCTGGTCTTGCGGGGTTATCCTCTACGTCCTCACTGCCGGCTATCTGCCCTTCAATGACCCCAATCTAATGGCCATGTATAAGAAGATCTACAAGGGTGATTTCCGCTGCCCCAAATGCATGTCCTCTGACCTCAAGCGTTTCCTCTCTCGCCTCCTCGACACCAACCCCAGAACTCGCATTACCCTTGATCAAATCATCCGCGAACCTTGGTTCACTAAAACCAGGGATCAGAATTCTACTTTCCAGTGGAACTTTTCCTCCTTGTCTTCCTACACCGATGAGTATTATATTGATCCTGTTTTTGATCATGATTCTTCCAAAGCACCTCAACCTCACCTGGAGAATACCTCTTCCTCCCTCAACGCCTTTGACTTGATCTCCTTCTCGTCTGGTCTTGATTTGTCAGGCTTGTTTCACGATTCTTTCAATCCCATTTTGGAATCAGAGAGGTTTCTATCTGCTGAATCTGCTCCCAACATCCTCGAACACATTGAGAAAGCTGCATCCACAGAGAATGTCAAGGTCAAGAGCAAGAAGGAAGGCCATGTGGTTGACTTGGAAGGTCCCAATGGGCATTTTCTCACCAGATTGGAGATTAGCCCCTTCACAGAACAACTCCTTGTGGTGGAGGTGAAGACAAAAGGCGGAGACTCTGCATCCTTCACCCATTATTGGACGAATAAGATCAGACCCCGTCTTTCTGGAATACTGTACAACCCAGATTCTGAGCCACCACCATTAACAAGTTCTCCTACTCATACAGCTGCAGATGCTTCAGTAGTCTAATAATTACTACTTCCTATATTGACATCCCATTAGCCTGTTTACTGAAGAGACGCTACCATGATCAACACTGTACGGCTGCTTGCTGCCGTTCTTATACTCCAGTCTCAGTGTAAATTGGAAACCTAAGCTGAGTTCATTTGGTCGAGGCTGCAAAGCTGGGAGGCCAGTCTCTGGTAGGACACCGGTATGCTATACCACTATCATTTGAGAAATATTGTTTGTACATTTTGTGTACCAAAATCTATCACATAGATAGAGAATACGGTCTCTTTTGTTTGATTTGTTTTCCTTTGGGGAAGGGGGGGGGGGCTTCTTGTACTTATTTTCCTTGTTTTCCAGATTTTGCATTGTGTAAATTCCAGAGTCCTTGTCATTTGTTCATGTTGCTTATAAGCAATTCTGTAGCCTCACTATGGGGAACCTCTAGACAGGAATAGTTAGAAAATAATGGCCTGGTAAAGATGGCCAAGGTAGCTCTAACCTGAGTCTTTCCACATTGCCCGGATGGGGAGGCATTCAAAATGCTCTCTTCGATTGGCGATAACATAAGCATAAGGGGTTCTTGTTGACTCAAATCTCAATATATTTGTAAATATTACACTAATGGAGTAAGGGTACTACTGAAGTAATAAAATCCTAGGCCTGCCAAATTCTATGTTTAGGCATCTTTCTCTCTAATGACAATGATTGCTACACTGCCCTCTCGGAGTACAATTACATACTAGAGTGACAATGGGTGTCTACTTCTGCGTGCAGTAGATATCCCTCAGGAGACTCAGGCATTTGAATTACAAAATTGATTCAAACCTAACTAAATAGACCTGCAATTGCTAGAATTGCCCGAAACTCTACTGAAGAGAACGATGAAGAAAAAACAGACTCTGAAACAGAGCTTCAGAGTTCACAATGGACAGCCAATATTAGATAACACAAAACTCAACAACACATCAGAATGCTCAATCCAGAGACGAAAAAAAGCCAATATATTGAGTATGTTGTGCAATAATTTTTCTATCACAGTTCAAGGAAAATAAAGGTCCAGCAAACTTTGACAAGGACACACCATCATGCTGATGCTTATTTAGGGGAAAAAGAAAAAGGCAAGACATTTAGTATGTACTACATGTAGTCTCTATCTGACATTCTACAGTTGAAGAAAAAGAGGTGACCTCGTCAGATCAATTAAATCAGAACGGTCACTGGAAGTTCTTCTCTTCTTGCTAAGTGCGACGATTCTACAGTCTGGTGAAGGAGTAAACAGATCAATCACCTCAACTGGTTCTATTCCTTCCATTTCAGCAGAAGGGTTAGACAGACAATTCCCAGTTGGCTGATATTTTTCGTCAGGGCTCTCATTTATGAATACACATGTAGAACTGGCATTTTGGGCAGCTCTTTTTTTGGTTGAGATAGAATCCTTCAAACATTCTTTGGTAGGTGTGGTAAAGTCAACCAAGTTGGAGGTATGAACATCAGCAAGGTCCTTGGAGGTATGAACATCAGCAAGGTCAATGTGTTTCTTGAATGAAGGAAACACTTTATTGGAGTGAAAATAAGTATGAGCAAGGTCTGTGTGTGGACTAGCATTGGGCATCATTGGTTGATTGGATATGTGTTGGGGAGAGTATTGAGGGGAATAAGTTTGAGCATGAGTTGAGTCGGGATTGGTAACGTGAGGAGAAGTGGAGGGGGAGTTGAGGAGATGGTGATCGTTGAAATAACAAGGAAGCTCATCCATGGAGGAGAAGTGGAGGTTGATATGGGGTGGCAAGGGAGGGCAACCAGCGGCGTGCTTCATGTAGATTGTGGAGAAGAAGCTGACAGTGAGGTCCATGCTGAGTAAATAAATAAATAAATAAATAAACAGAGTAGAAGAAATAAACTAAACACAAAAGCACACAAACAAAAAAGGGATTACCAGTTCCAGGAAGGGAGGGTAAGCATAGTGAGTGCGAGTTTGATCTTGTTGGCAAGTCCACCAAGTGTTTTAAAGCTTGCAGCTGTTTCCCTCACCGCTATCGAATCTTTAGGATGCTGCCATGCCCATTCAAACTGCAACCCCACCATTTTATTTTTGAGTTTCAATTTATCTTTAAAAATTCATTGGCAACAAGAAGAAAGAAACCCTAAAATAAAAATTAAAAAAAAAAAAACCTGGAGAGCAGCAACGTTGGTGGGGAAGCCATGGATGCAGAGAACCATATCCCAAGGCCGCTTCTTTTTGGTCCTACTGGCTCCGCTTGTAATTTCCCCATTGTGTTGTCTTATTCGTCGTTTTGGATTCACTGTGAACCTAATCATTTCAATTTTACCATTTATTTCAATCAATTTTACCATTTATTTCAATCAATTTTACCATCTAATCAATTCAATTTACCATGGAAATCAATCGATCAATCAATCAATCAATCAATCAATCAATCAAGAAATAATGAATTACCCGATGTAAGAATGGCCTTTGTAGCGGGGGCTCTGGCTGGTCAACAGATAACATCCGAAGAACTTTGCGCCGCCGTCGTCGACACTTGATTCCTTCTCCTTCACTTTACTCTGCCGCCGATCCCATTTCCGTCCTCCCTCCTTTTCTTTCGCCTTCCTTGATCTTCTCATCTCTCCCTCCCCATCGCCTTCACTTCCTTTTATTTTTCTTTTCTTTCTTTTTTACCCTTTGTTTTCTTTTTTCGACTGCTCCGCTCTTCTTTCGTTTTTTTACCGTTGTTTTCAACTTTTTGAGAATTCGCAAGTAACACATAAAGTAACATTTTTCCCATTTACTAACGTAACGATGAGTATTAACGTAACATCTATCTATCTATTACTTTTAATAATTGCGTGCATGAAAAGTTGACATGGACAACAGTTAAAATCAAGCTGACACGTGTACAAAAGCTAACATTTGATTGGTTACAAATCTTTCCGTATATTCCAATGGTATCTTAGCAGATTTCAGTGAAATTAAATATTTATTATATGATATCTATTATAACCAAAAATAGATACCAAAAAAAAAAAAAACTGATTTTTCTAGGGGAACCATGTGCAAAATGTTATGATCTCAAGGGTACCGCGTGCACAAAGTGGCAACTTGAAGGGTACCATGTGCAAAGACTATGAATACTTTAAAAAAAATATATTTTTATGAAAACAAAAAAGTTTTTTGGATTTTTTGTCCATGAAATAATTTTTTGGATTTGTTTTTAAAAGTCTAAAATTTTTATTTTTTAATTGCAAATCAAATTATATAACTTAATTAACAACTTTAATTAACCAATTTACCTAACAACTAACCAAAACATAATCATTTAACAGAATAATCTAACGGAAGATACTATTTGGGTACCATGTGCACAAAGTAATAAGTTTAGGGGTACCATCTGTCAAAGTTCGAGGGTACCACGTGAATTTTCCGATATATATTTTATAAACCAAAAATAAAATGATACACCTAAGGCCTCTTTTGATAGGTTTCATCTTTTGTTATCTGAACGGAACTGATTTGATTGCTCATAATCTAATCTGATCTGATTTGAATGACTCTGAACTAATCTGATCTGATCTGAATTTGTTGAAAATATGATTGAATTTTAATGGATTAGTATCAATAATTGACCAAATTCATTGAACGTTATTTGAGCAATTCTGATCTGATCTGATTTGAATGACTCTAATCTGATCAGATCTGATTTGAATGATTTTGAGCTGATCTGAATACTACTTTCATTAAGTCATATTAAACAGGGCCTAAATCCCCCCATAAAAGTAAATATAAGTCGTTCTCACATTTCGAGACGACGATTTTACCATTAATTTAACGAAAAAGAGTATTTGGCCAAAAATTATGAAAATTATATTGTTAGTTTGTGGCGAAAAACCCTATCACATGAATATGTTTTTATAATTTTCACCGTATAGATTTAAAATTATAAGGCAATCAAACGACTTTCTCGAACAAAGAGAATGACTAATATTCTTTTATGGAGGGAGTACGATGTGACGGGTGTTGCAGATTAAGGAAGTCAGGTAAGAAGTTTGTGAAAAATAAGAGTTGGCTAAAACATTTGATTGGGGGCAATTAGGTGTCGAATAAAATGTTGTCGAGTCATAAGGGTGTTAGCTAAGTTAAGGAAGTGGGTGAAGTGGGGCTGTCAATTAGGAAAGTTCGTAACATGGGTGAGAGTTGTTACGTTGAGGTCTGTGTATACGAGCTAACAACCGATTGTGGGAATGCCTAAGAAAATTGATCGGGGAGGGAGTCAACGCATTAACAGAATCATAAGGGTTATCGAGTACAATAGTCAACACGTGGTGAAGGGGTGGAGTAGGAGATCAAATAAGTTGGTAAGAGGTTAAGGAGGTGAATGAGGGTTTCTAGATTTAGATTCTACTTACTTTTTAAAACAAATAAGATCACACACAAGTAGACCTATTAAACGGGTCGATCAAGTAAAATATTATTGGCCAGTTCACTACAAGTCGGATCAAATACAAGTTCGAGTCGTGCTTGGACTTTTAGTTTTCTACTTTCAAAAAATATTTTCTATAGAATCAACCATAAGACTAAAATTTGTCCTAATTTAGTTTTAAATACAAGTAATGAGTCGATTTGGGTTTGACCAACAAATGCGGGTAAAAAACGGATCGGATAACATTGTTCATGATCCAGAAATGAGCGGGTCGGAAGAGGTAGAGGCATGTCTACAAAAAAATACACAAATCAACACTCCATTCGTTTTTCTTTAAACACCCCATATGCAAAACGCAATTTAATTGAGGAGGGTATACACACTAATCAGTTAATCTAAGTTCCAAAAAAATTATATGGAAATTTTACTAAGATTCTTATCTAACTTGCTATGTAATTTTTTTAAAACATTGATTAACTGATTATTGTGTATACCCTCCTTAACATTGGGGTATTTTGAGTATGAGGTATTATCAAAAAGACGGAGGGCGTATTGTTTTGACTTCTTATCGGTGTTATTATTATCTCAATAAATTTTAAATTTATATTTGTAAGTAATTAGATTTAAATTTGCAAAGGTCGAATTTTTTAGTATTTTAAAAGTAACATGATATAGTAGTATTTTTAAGTATACATTTAGAATTCCCAGGTAAAAAAACTACTTTATGAATGTTACTGTCTCAAAAAAAAAAATGTAACTTTTATGAATGTTTCATATCTCATGCCCTTGCTTCATATTATACACTCCTAGTCGTAACACATTATTTTATTTATTTTTTGGTTACAAGTCTTAACACATTACTCCGTATTACAAGAGACCTTTTTTTCAATTATTGCAAGCCGTACACAAACTAATTACTTCATCTGGACCAAAAACTCTGCATCCGAACGTGCCGCCAAAAAAAAAAAAATTAAATTCTTTTTGCATCCGAGTCCGATCTTATCTCGAGTTCCGGTTCAATAAATGGCTCTGGCGATTGATGGTGTTTCTATCAAGTCTCACCTGACGTAGGAAAGCAAAGCACCCAAACAGTGAGCCACTATGTTGTTGTATGTTGTTCCCTTCATTCTGGATGAAGCTTCCCAAGCTTCTCTGGACAGATTCGCAAGTGTACTAAACACTCTTTCCTCTGATACCTTGTCTTCAAGATCAATGCCAAGTTCAAGCAAAAATCAGAAAACCAAACTTCTGAGTGATTTCATTGTACCATTACCGAAAAACCCAGGTCTCTGTAAGCATATCTAACAGTCTTCCTTTATCACAGTTATGCCATTCCGAAATCAGAAACACAAACAGGGTATTATCTTATCTGGACACAGTGAGATGGACTTGGAAGGACTCCGGATACATTTAGGTCACAGTTGATCTACTGGGAATGGGATTGATAGAAATAAGAACCTTGCATCAGAAAAGATTACTTGTCCAGTTATCACTAAAGCCCAAGCATGTATACTATTTCATCACGAACCTTGAATACCAATTCAAACTACACCTAGGACTAGCAGAAATCTAATCTTAGCATTCCTAATTTTGCAAGCACGAGCTCAACATGGAGATACTGCACACTTGTGGGATACAGATGTAACATGTGAACATTAATTTCTTGGACAAAGTACATCAGGTGCACGAGGCAAAGTCTACAAGTGTAATCAAGGAAACAAAAAAAGAGAAATATCAAGTGTAGGCACAATTTTGATGTATAATCATGAGGATGAGCAAAAACAAGGATTTCACACAAGGGGACCTGAGCTGAGCTCTCCAAAGTTTACACTGTCACTATTCCATTCCTTGAAAGATATAAGGGAGCGCTTAGCAAAATACCTCCAGAGTCAGCATCTGCTTCCCGGGTCTACCAACACCTGGAACTCTGGAAGCCCCAAGCATTCACCACCACCACCTTTACTGCACTTAAAAATCATTCACAAATTTGAATCAAATGGTGGAGAAGATCAGTCAGTAATAGTAGTGGTAGTGGTAGCTCGAATGTAGCATTGGTACCTTGGAGGGAGTACAGTACATGAGGAAGTAACACTCAGAAGGACAAGGGTTGTCAGTGTCGTGCACACATAGATGGTAAAATCCTCGCTGCAGTTGCACATTGTTGAATACAGACCCAGAACCCTCACAATGTCGAGATATACGCAAACCTTGCATATCTTGTTGACAAGGGAATATTCTCAAGGCTTTGTTAATAATGTTCTTGCAACCTTCCAAAGGCAGAAAACACAATGTGTGATTGACTAATTTCTAAAAAACATTTACAGATTTACAGTCTGTCCATCATCCAAATGTCTGTCTTATGAACATTGTGACAGGACAAGTCTTCAGCTGCTCACTAGGTTAGCTCAAAAGGCACTTTATCAGATGATGTCTGAGATCAAGACTACTGCTAAGATTTCGCCCTCAAAACTACTATGACTGCTGTTCATTATGTACAAGTCGCTTCGGCACCATTTTCTGATGCTGATTTGTCCAATGGCGGTCTTTGGTGTTGCTGCTCACCTTGCCAAGCCCAAACTATATCTTGGAGGGCAGGCCTTATATCTTCCTTTAACACCTTCTGGTATTCTAGAGTGTCTCCATTGGCTTTTCTCATTTCCACCAAGTAGAGTGCCGAGCTGACTTCAAAAATTTCTGCATCAATTGACAAAGCCCCCTTCCTTCCTTCTTTGAGGCCTTCAAAGCTCAGCAACCCTTTGTCCGTTCTTTTTACTTTCAGCCTAAGGCTATTAGCCGTTTCTATCAACCGCGAGATTATGTTAGAAGCAGGTTCTCTGGAAGTAAATCTCGCCTCCTTCCTCTGCCCTGTGTCCTCAAATAATCCAGACAAATCAAAGCCACATGAAAGAGATATAATATCAAATGCATTCAACTCTGCTGGTCTGATCAGCTCCTGTCTGGATTCTTCTTCCTTGGCAACACTAGCCCCCGAAGAGCCAGGATCACCACTGGTATCTACAGGAGCAGGACTTTTGCTCTCTGATTCGGATGGGATGGGCTTGGGGGAAAAGTCCTTGCGAAACCAAGAACTCTCCTTTATTCTAGCAATAGAGATTCTAGTGTCAGGGTTAGGGTCCAAGATCTTCCCCAATAGCCTGCGTACATCCTTGGGGAACCAGCTAGGGCATTTGTATTCAGCTTTACCAATTTTTCTGTACATCTCCATGAGATTGGAATCGTGAAAGGGAAGATAACCAGCCAAGAGAACAAAGAGAATAACCCCACAAGACCAGATGTCAGCTCTGGCCCCATCGTAGCCCTTCCTGCTGATGATTTCTGGAGCAACATAAGCAGGGGTGCCACAAGTAGTATGCAGCAAACCATCTTGGCGTTTAGTTTCAGAGAGGGCACTCAAACCAAAATCTGTAACCTTGAGATTCTCAGAGTCGTCGAGCAGCAGGTTTTCAGGCTTTAAATCGCGATGATAAACACCGCGACTGTGGCAGAAATCAATAGCATTGACGAGCTGTTTAAAGTACTTGTGAGCAACATCTTCCTTGAGCCTACCTTTGGCGACCTTGTCAAAGAGCTCTCCACCTTTGGCGTATTCCATGACAAAGTAAATTTTGGTCTTGTTGGCCATGACTTCATAAAGGTAGACGATGTTGGGGTGCCGAACCATACCCATGACAGAGATTTCTCTCTTAATCTGTTCAATTAAACCAACTCGCAAAACCTTCTCTTTGTCAATCATTTTAATAGCAACACTCTGGCCGGTTTTGAGACTTCGGGCGTAATAAACTTTGGCAAAGGTACCTTGGCCCAATAGCCTCCCAAGCTCATACGTTTGCATGATGACCCCGGTTCTGTGGTCCATGTCAAACCAGAAAAGTGAAGGCTATTACTATATACAGATCGGGCGAGCGGGCGACAAGGGGAGTTGATGGCCTCCTCGTGGAAATTTCTATCAATTAGGGTGTTGATTAGACAGAAACATTCATCTACAACAAAAAAAAAAAAAAAAAAAAAAAAAAAAAAAAAAAACAGTACCAAAAGTATATTTTAGGAATGATTGAAAATCACATAACAGAATCAGTAGCAGGAAGCTCATGTTTATGTCTCAAGGAATCAATTGGGGAAGATCCTGAGAATTGAATTTCAGAATCTGACGATAATAACAATAATCAAAAGCATACATAATCATAATGATAACAATAATGACAGAAAATAGGAGAATAATCAGAAATCAAAAGATACACCACATTAAACCAAACAATCAATCAATGATAATAGATGACGAAAACGTGATCAGAAAGAAAGAGGAAAGCACCTGAGCTGAGATTCCAAGGGGAAAGGATGGCGTAATCCAAGTCGTAACAGTAATAATCAACGGGAAACCCACAACCGCCGCGTCTTCCCCCCCGCCCGTTTTCTCTATTAAAATCTCCTTTCTCTTCTTTTTTTTTTTTTTTTTTTTATTACTTGCCCCGTTTTGCCCCTCCACAAGTCACTAACTTGGCCTACGGCCCTCTAAACTCAAAAGTCAGAATTCAATAAAAAAAAATATTTGCTTTCTTCAAACTTTGTCTGTACATCACACGCTCGCGAATGTCATCAACCTACTCCAAACCTCTCAAAGTTCTTACCGTATAATCTACATACTCGTACATGTTTTTCTAATTGAAACGACCACAACTTAACGAAATTCATAACTAGCGAACCCAAACACTCATAGGGTCACTATCAACCCACGTGCTGATTTATAGAATTGTGTAGGCGTTTTAATTAGTAAGATCCTAACAACACAAAACAACATGTAAATTCAAGCGTTGTATTTTTATCTTTATAAGTGTTTACAATGCTCTTTAGGGGTTAATTGGATGTTATGGACTTATGGTCTTTAGTATACGGAGTATACTATAGTCCTATATATATATATACGAGTACGGAGTATATCTTTGATTTAAGTTCCGCATAATTCAAAAAAGATAGTGTGAGATGAGACTAAGCAAATGGAAGGGGGCCAGGTGGGGGCATGAGTCATGAGCTTGAATGATATTGACTTATGAGAGATGGAGCGAGCAATGTGTGTTGATGGATATACTTATTAGCATGGGATTTTCCCTCTTGGCATAGGCTTTTATGGGTCTAACAACTTACGGAGTATAACATTATTCATGTGATCTTCTCCATACAGTTATACACTACTCTACATGCCATTTTGCAGCAAGACCAAGTTCATTAATTAGTCAAATAAGTTCTCCGTATCATCATTCAATGACTAACAATCTCAAAAGGTATCGTAATTAACATAAATAAGAGTGTTAATTAGCTTATCTTAACTAATTAATGACTTGATCGATAATAAACGTCTGAAATATTTGAATTCCTACTATTGCATTTCAGTATGTATCTAGCTAGTTGGAGAATAATATTTGTAGAGTAGCTAAGACAGTAATGACTAATAGAGGGAGCTATGCGTGCGAGCACATGATCTCCGAACGTGGGGCTTCGATCATCATGCAACCACGACGTTTCGTAATACATACGAGTACTCAATCTTTACAGATTAAACTTGACTTTGACTTTGACTTAATTACTACGTAGCTAATGGAGGGTTGATTTTAATTCATATCATCAGCTGATCAAGTTACCCTTTTACCGCAGTGAATTAGTAGGTAATAATAAGGTCGTCCCATATTTAATGAAGACACTGAGTCAGTCAATGCCGCATCACATGCTGATATTGGTCGGTAACATTAATATTGTATGCGCTTGCTTCCTCTTCGATCGATCACCTAGGAATCTAACTAATGATAATAATAACATAGTGATCATCACCTTCGTAATTGATAATAACTAATCAGCTTTAAGTAAGATAGTTGGTCGAACTCTTACGACGTACACCCCAAACAACACACCGTCTTCTTTGCCTTGTTTTTCGGGTCAAATCACCTTTTATTAATTCCTTTCTTGATCCCATGCTAAAATTGACTCCATTCCGATCGTCCCTTGATCTTTATAAAAACGGTAGTTCAGTTGAAATCAAGTCTTGTAAACCTGATTATATATCAATTTTACACTTTTCAATAATTGATGTATCCTAGTTGTTAAATTTTTGAGATACCATAATTATAACATCATTATTTTATAGTATAAATCCCCACTAGATAGGTAAAGAATCTTAACTAATTAAAAGACTTATCGCGAAACCCATAACAGAACTTCTTTAAAAATGAAACTTCTCTAAATGACACATTTGCATGAATTGTTATTACATTGCCAGTGTTTTAAAAAAAATAAAAAAATAAAGTACGGAGTAATAGTTTAGGGTTCAAAGGTCAATAATTGACGGTAGAAAACCCAATTAAGAACGTAACCCATTATGGCGTACAGGCCCAATACGTAAGTAGCTACTGTATATACCAATTAAGGCCGTTAGTAATGTTTGAATTGATGGTTAGATGAGCTGCTATTTAAGTAATTATCCGGTTTAAGTTGGGTGGCTTTCATTTAGTCATCGTCTGATAACATTCTGATTCTGATAGTAAATCAAAGAAGACAGCGCACACAGCGTACGTTTATGAATGTCCAGAGAAAGGTAATTAGTAAGAGATCGATAATAGTAGAGAATAATGCGGCGCGGCTTATTATTATTGTTGCTTGTTATCTATCATTATTATTACTGGTCTTGGTTTATTTGGGTAGTGCAAATTAAAAAGTCAACGATGATAATAATGCAGGGAGAGATACTGGGAAGAAGATGAGATAGGGAAGAGGATAAGGAGGGAGATAGATGCGGCGGCAGTGATATCAAAGTATCAAGTAGAGATCATGGGGAGGAGACAGATGACGAGGGCGACAGAAGTTAATAATGAAGATCATCATCATCATCATCATAAGCATCAGCTCAACAGCATCACACCATGCGCAGCTTGCAAGCTGCTCCGGAGACGATGCGCGGAGGAGTGTCCATTCTCGCCGTACTTTTCCCCTCACGAACCTCACAAGTTTGCCGCCGTTCACAAAGTCTTCGGAGCCAGCAATGTCTCCAAGATGCTCATGGTATGTAATTATCATATTGTATACATACATATGTTATATACAATATGATATTAATAAATACGACATACATACAGGAAGTGCCGGAGAACCAAAGGGCAGATGCTGCAAATAGTCTAGTGTACGAAGCAAACGTGAGGTTGAGAGATCCGGTGTACGGATGCATGGGTGCTATCTCTGCTTTGCAGCAACACCTCCAGACTCTGCAATCCGAGCTTAATGTGGTTAGGTCTCAAATTCTCAAGTGCAAATTCAGGGAAGAAGCTGCTGCTGCTGCTGCCGCCATCTCTCCCGCCGCCCCGCCCACTCCTCCACCTCAACAACAACCCACCCCTCCTTCCACACCTCCTCCACCTCCACCCCCTCCTTCCTTTGCTTCTCTATCCACTCATCATCATCATACACCTCCTTACTTTGGCTGATCCTCGATCCATGACTACACTCTTTATTTCCCATACCTTTTTGGTCTTCAATTCATTTTCTTTCCATACAACGAACATCATTATCAGACATGAGTATACTCTCTCTTTTCCCCCTTAATTAGTCGTTGTTTAATTGGTTACTTATTATTCTAGCTACCTAGTTTAAACATTGGTTACTTTTTTTTGGTACAACGACGAGAAACAAGAAATTATCTACTATGCTTATTTTTTACTTGATAATTAGCTTAATAAATAAGCTGGTCGCTTAGAAGTTGCATTGCAAGCTAAGCTAGAAATACGTACATTATTATTTATGTTCAGTCTCTCCTTTTTGATATAGTAGCTCCAAATTAAATATGTTGAACTCTATAAGGATAATGTCCAAAGCACTCTACATGCATGCATTTAGTACTCTTAAATTTTATCCAACAAATCAACAATGACGATCCATGGTTCGTGCTGTAATGTATAAAGGCCGTGCATATTAGCATTCAAGTTTTGCTTAAAGAAAACTTAAGACCATGTATAATCAATTCAACTAACAAAACAAAACAAAAAAAGTGCATAAATATTAAACCAAAATAGAAATATTCAATTTAGATCAGATCGGTTACTAAATTTTCCGATGACTAGTCTAGTTTTGCTTTAATTCAATTAATATATGCAAGTTCAATGGGGTTCAAATCAAGATCGAATACAGTACACAATCACACAAAAGTACATAACCTCACGGCTGCCATTCGCAACATTCATCAACATTCATCACAATTGTGTACTGTATTTTGATTGGGGTTATTAATATGACGTCTTGGGCTGTTTGGAGTCGGAAATGTAACCGGTAAGGAAATGCTTGATGAATTGCAGATTTTGATTACTCGTAAATGGGATGGCAAACAATATCATTGAATACAAATTAGAATACAGTACACAATTACACAAAAGTACTTAACCAACTAAGGTTGATGAATGTTGCGAATGGCGGCCGTGATGTTATGACAGTCGAAAAGCATGACGTTGATCCAATTTTCAAAGTCACCGATCTCCTTGACGGCGTTGTTGAGAGCGCGCGAAGCAGAGAGCCATTGCTGAGTATGCTTGTGGAAGCGGCCCACGGTAGCCGACAGCGACCAGATTTCCAGCTCGATCTGCTTCTCGTTGAGGAACCATTCTTCAACGCCACCGTTGACGGACTCTACAAGCACCTCCGACAACCGTATCCCCGCCCTGATCGCCTCCTTTTTAGCACTATCTGACAAACACACCCTTCTCTTATTTAATTGAATTGAAGTTAATAGAATAGAATAGTAGGGGAGATGATGACTAACCTGTTTGGTGGCGAAGAGAGGCGGCGGAGATGTTGTGCTGGTGGAGCATGTCCGAAAGACACACTTCAAGCCCAGGCCCAGCGTCCCCATCTCTTCTAGTCGAGGACGCCACTCCTTCACGCACCACCTTCGTCATCGAAATCAAAACTTATTCTGATAATGCCCTGTAGGATAGTGGTTCACGAGATTTTAGAGTTGTCACTGTTGAGGGTTAAGGACAAGTGTCATTCATTTTTGTTGAGAGAACATTTGTCTAATTTAAGAAAACAGGGTCAACAATTGCCAAAATTGTAGTATATAGTTACAAATTTCAACCTAAAATCACCCGGGATTACCAATAGTTCAAATTTTGGCCAATACTTTAGGGGATCATATGGGTTCTTAGTTTACTAAGTGGTTGACGTGTAACAAAAGGAACTTGCCTAAAAGAGGAACCAATTCTCGTTCTCCAACAAGTTACACCAAGGATGTAGATGATAAATCGAATGAACTTATAGTCGAAGTGAAAGAAGCTAAAAAATGTTGCTGTAGTTAGATGTCACTCTCCAGCAAAGAATAGGTCCACCAATCATCAACTAGAAGTAACTCACCCTAACACCGAATTCAAATTGAACAATGTAATAAGTGGCAAGATTCTAAAGAACACTTTAGAGAACTATTCCCGTTGCTCTATGCAAGGTATTTTGAGATGAGTCAGAGGAGAAAAGTATTTAATAAACCCATAAACTGTAGCGCACGGAGTATGGATACATACACAAAGTGCATTTAAGAGCACATTTAATTTTACGGAGAATGCACGTGGTACTCTTGTACTTTGAGGGTATGCACTTGGTACCCCTGAACTTTGGGGTTTGTACATGGTATCCCTAAAAATGGATGCCCGTTATGTTTTCCATTAGATTATTATGTGTCCTTTATTAATTAGGTTAAATTAGGGTTAAATAAAAAAATTAAAGGAAAAAAAAATTTACATTTTTTATAAAATTTAAGAAAAATAAAAGAGATTATTTTTGTTTTCTAAAATACGTTTTTTTTGTTTGTTAATGGTACCCCTGAACTATTGTGGGTGTGCACATGGTACCCCTCAACTTTCTAGGGCATGCACATGGTACCGCTCAACTAGGGGTGGCAAATGGGTCGTCGGGTCGGTTTCGGGTCGGGTTATAACGGTTCGGTTCGTAACAGGTCGGGTCATACCGGGTCAGATGATCCTTCGGATCGGGTTCGGGTTGGGTCGGGTCGATTTTGGGTCGGTTCTATCGAGGAAATTTTGTGCCGGATCGGGTCGGTTTTGAGTCGGGTCACAATCGGTTTTAGTTGCTAATGGTCATTTATGGACGTTAGTTCTGTTTTTGGCATTACAAGTCGGGTCATTGTCGGGTAACAGGAGGTCGGGTCGGTTACGGGTCGGGTCATCATCGGGTTGTATCGGTTCGGGTCATCATCGGGTCAGGTCTTGTCGGGTTAGGTTGATCACAATTTCGGGTCTTATCGGGTCAGATTTTCGGGTACCCCTGAACTATGGGAGTTTGCACATAGTACCCTAAAACTTTTCCGTTAATTTTATTCTTAATTTGTTTTGCAAACATGTATTTGCCACATACAATTTGTATGTCGTGCAATTACGCATTCAGGCAA
This sequence comes from Spergularia azorica, assembly GCA_038382645.1. NCBI lineage: Eukaryota > Viridiplantae > Streptophyta > Magnoliopsida > Caryophyllales > Caryophyllaceae > Spergularia > Spergularia azorica. Next base: position 5,070 of record JBBYHQ010064755.1, on the reverse strand, counting down.
CAAATAACAAAGTACAAACCGTTACTCATTCACGTGTAGAAATTAAGGTCATCTCCCGGAAATCTCGAAAAAGGGAAGGTATTTTCATCCCCTCAGCATTTACTGCGTTAGCTACAGACAACACCGCTAACAAATATAACTGATAAGCTATTCCCCAAGCCCATGATTTCTGATCCTCACATATTGAATGGTTTTGGGATAAAATCCAACACTTGACTATATCAGCTGCCAAAAGCACATATTGGACAAAGTAGACCTCACCTTTCCGTGGCTAAGAGGATAAAACATGATTATGGTATGATTTCAAGTCGCTACCTCTTAGCTATATAAAACGATCAGCACAAAAGCGGCTACTTAATGCTCAGAATCAACCTCGTTTTGCTTTCTACAAACAGATTTCAGAATAAAACTCTTAACCCTAACAACTCATAGCAACCCCAAAGAAGCATATAATCTTGGCAACAAGCTTGGACTAGAAGCAAGGGTCCGGGGCAAGCATTATTTACAAGTCACAAATACAACAAACTAACACAAACGTCGTTCAGCAAACCACACTCAATTCACACTTGCAAAAAAATAATAATCGTAATCGCAGCTACAATAGCCACAAGTGTAAGCACAAGTCATACCAAACACTAAAGTGCTTCATTGACACTCAAACCGGCAGATCATAAACACACACAAACTCGACATTGAACAATTACTTCACAGTAGTCGAAACCTAACTTCTTGCTATACAAGGTACGAATCAAAAAGCTCGATAATTATCGATACTAATCATTCCGTCACAGAACCACAGCTCCAAAGGTAACAAATACTACGCCAAAACTGATTCCACATTGAATTTCATCCTTTGTTACATATCAAATTATCAATTCCACCCTAATAAATCATAATTAAACCTTAATTAATTGCAAATTTACCCTAAAACAATTACTTCTATCAATTTTCTTAGGTTAAATAATCAGCTAAATAAAAAAAAAAAATCACACATTCTCAATTACCAATAAATCGATGAAATTAACAAGCGAGAAATCAACCACCAGCTATAAATTCGTCAAATTGAAAGCATGAAATTCGAATTAATAATTAACCTGATTAGATAACGGAGTAATAATAATATTAAATTAAAATTTGGAATTGGAAGCGCACTCGGAAATTAAAGAACAAAAATCGGGAGAAGACGAATACAAATGATCGAGGATGATCAGATTAGAAGATGAAGAAGCTTGTTGAAGAAGATTAAAGGAGATCGGGAAAGGGGTGAGATGAACATACCTGAAAACAAAAAACAACGTTCGAAGAGTAGGAAGCGAATTGCAGTGGAGACAGCAGACAAAGGCGGAGAACGATGAGAGAAAGAAAGTAGAGCTATCTTTCTTATTTTTTTTATGGGTTAATTCACGTGGTACCCTCGTATTTTTGCCGATTTGTATGTGATACCCAGTGTTTTGCAAATTTGTATAAAATTCTCTTAAGATTTGACTGTTTGCACACGGTACCCTAAATTTAACCCTCTCATTAACACTGTCATCTTCTTTTTAAAAAGAGAGTTAATTCACGTGGTACCCTCGTGTTTTGCCGATTTGCACTTGGTACCGGTGTTAAAAATTTGCACCAAATATCCTGAAGATTTGACTTTTTTTACATGGTACCATTACCTATAAAATTCCGTTAACGCCGTTTAAAAGTTGGTTTCAATGGAGAAGAGAAAAAAATGGTGGATATGGTGTTTATTATGGGTGGAAATGATGGTGATGGTGGAAAATGACGAATATGTTGATGACAATGGTGGAGAAAAATGAATATAGCGATGATGAAAGTGGTGGAGGGAAGATAGAGATGGTGATGAATGAAACAATCAAGGTTTTTTTTTCCCAATTAACGGCGTCCAAGGAATTTTAAAGGTAAATGTACATACCATGTAAAACTAGTCAAATCTTGAATGTATTGGTACAAATTTGCAAAATAATGGGTACCACGTAAAATTCGGCAAAACAAGAGGGTATCACGTAAACAAACTCTTTTTTTTAAAAAAAAAAAAGTTGACGGTGTTAATGAGAGGGTTAAGTTTTAGGTACCGTGTGCATAGTTAAATCTAGAGGGTATTTTGTACAAATTTGCAAAATAACTAATTACATAGATGAGATTAGGAGGCCGATTAGATTTCGGTTTACCACGGATAATAATTTGCTTTTTTGGTTCGATGATTATAATTGGATAGAGTGACATAACCTCGATAGAGAACGATTGCAAGATGCAACCGTTTCAGCCGTTTAGTGGTTCGGCCCACACTGGTTGAGTCGTGCGATTAAAACTTAGTTGAAGATTTCCATTAACGTAGCTTTAAATGGATTCTTAAAATGTCCATTTACAATCACCCCGTAAAACCATTAATGTTAATGTAGTTTTTTTTTTTTTTTTTTTTTTTCATGTACATCCTTGGTGTACATGGTTGGAGAATCAGGATTGGTTCCTCTTTTAGGCAAGTTCCTTTTCCCACACGTCAACCACTTAGTAAGCTAAGAACTCATATAATCCCCCAAAGTATTTGCCAAAATTGAACTATTGGTAATCACGGGTGGTTTTAGGTTGAAATTCGTAACTATATACTTGGACAATTGTTGACCCTATTTTCTTAAATTAGACAAATATTTTCTCAACAAGAATGAATGACATCTCACGTAGCTCTACGCCTCTACCCATAAATTATGTCTTGACCACTTGTCCTTAACCATCAATAGTGACAGCTCTAAAATCTCGTGAACCACTACCCTACAGAGCATCATCAGTTGAATAAGTTTTGATTTCGATGGCAACGATGGCGCGTGAAAGAGTGGTGTCCTCAACAAGAAAATATGGGGACGCCGGGCTTGGGTTTGAAGCGTGCCTTTCGGACAGCTCCACCAGCCTCTTTTCGCCATCAAACGGGTTAGTCATCATCTCCCCTACTATTCTATTCTATTAACTTCAATTCAATTAAATAAGAGGAGGGAGCTCTTATTATGAATGGGTAAGTCGGAACCAGACAAATTGTCTCTTTTTTTCCCCATCTACAAACGATCACAACCAGGAAGGAGGTGCGCAACTTTCAACAAACAAGGTAAAAGAAGCGGTTAATGAGAGGAGCGCGACTACATGGAAGCCCCCAAATAATGACTCGATGAAGTTAAATTTTGATGGCTCGGTGATGGATAAATCTGCAGCCGCCGGCTTCATCATTCGCAATCATGAGGGTAACCCCATCTTCATAGGTGGCATTAATTTATGTAATGCTAACATCCTTGTAGCGGAAGCAACTGCAGCACGAAATGATATTCTCAGTGCTCTGGAGCTAGGCATTGACAATATTGAGATTGAAGGTGACAATTTAGCGGTTATCAAGGCTCTTATCAAGGATGCTACTACCCTTCTTCAACAATTCCGCTCTGTTTCTATTAGACATATTTTTCGAGAAATTAATCAAGCTGTTGATTGGGTTGCGCACTGGGGTCATCAAATCCTTCACAATCAGGAGATGGCACCTCCCCTACCCCAATCGTTATGTTGTATTTTAGATGTTGACAAGCTTGGTGATACCCTGGCTAGAAGGGTCACCTAGCTTTGTGTGTATTCTTCTCTTACCTGTTTAAAAAAAAAAAAAAAAAAAAAATTAAATAAGAGGGTGTGTTTGTCAGATATTGCTAATGGCGGGGACACGGTTGTCGGATGTGCTGGTGGAGTCCGTCAACGGCGGCGTTGAAGAATGCTTCCTCAACGAGAAACAAATCGAGATGGAAATCCGCTCGCTGTTGGCCACTGTGGGCCGCTTCTACAAGCAGACTCGGCATTGGCTCTCTCTGCTTCCCACGCTCTCAACAACGCCGTCAAGGAGATCGGCGACTTTGAAAATTGGATCAACGACATGCTTTTCAGCTGTCATAACATCACGGCTGCCATTCACAACATTCATCAACCTTAGTTTGTTATGTACTTTTTGTGTAATTGTGTGTTGTATTCTGATTTGTATTCGATGATAATGTTTGTCATCCCATTTACGAGTAATCAAAATCTGCAATTCATCAAACATTTCCTTACCAGTTACATTTCCGACTCTAAACAGCTCAAGACGTCATATCAACTCCAACCAGCGGGACAAAAATACAGGGACGCACCAAAAGGTTCCTCCAAACTCACACCACAAGAATAATAGCAAAATGCCAACACCTGATGCGTTATCTCATTCAAAACCTTTCTTGCTATACCAATGAAACAGGAACACGCCTAATTTGGAATCTGGATCTCTAAATACAAAATTCTCAGCTCTAATCAAAGCAATTTACAAAATTCCAATCTCTAAAATACAAATTCCTCTGCTTCAGTATCAGCACTAGCTAATTCGTCTCCCATGTCCCTCAGAGCAGCTGCTGTTGAGTCGCTTATTCCAAGTAGATACTGCAGACGCAACACTTTCTCTGATGCTGCCTCATTTTTCATGTATATGGCAAACAGATCTGCCAATTCTTCTGGCACATCCCATGACAAAGGCACCGCATTTACAGCCTTGTCGCAAGCTAGCAGATCGTTCAGTGTGGAGACCTGTAAAAAATCACAATCAGACAAATAGACAATCAGAGCTCTATTGTGCAGACCACCAATAGAAACTAAACAAAGAAAAAGCAATAAGCTTGGAAATTTCATCAGATACATACCACTCCTGCACGGTTTCTCTGCCTGAGTAATGCCACTGCTTGAACCAAAGAGTTAGATAACCTACTCCGAGCAAGTTCATGGACAACTCCTTTTGCCTTTTCAGCATCTATATGTAGGTCCGCAGGTATGTTTTCATAAACTTCTTCTTCGTCAAAATCTCCGGTACCAGAGGAAAATATCTCATCCACACTCTTCTTGTAGAGATTCTCCCGCAAACTCACTGATATCATGTTGTCAATGTTCACGCTTGCTTCTTTGAGTTCTCTAATCTGTTTTATACTGAGTCTTCCTTGGCCAATTGCTGTCTCTATCGCAGCAGCCATTTTTGAGTTTACAATGCTCTCTCTCACCTTTTGAGCGTGCTCTGGAGGCAAACCA
>JBBYHQ010064651.1:0-30881 GCA_038382645.1 Spergularia azorica | reverse complement strand
GAAATTGAAACATAACTACTAAAATCATATCGTAAAAGGATACAATCCTCCACTAATTTGCAATGAGGACCGACGAGATAACACCCTAGCACATAGGCTCAAACAAGATTTCATCGTAGAATCAAATTACTTACAGGAGCACGTATTGTAAATTTGAAAGTTAAGTCCCATATAACTTTTTAATATGGACTTGGTGTCGTACATGTTACACCAAGAAGGGCTCCATTTTAGCTCAACTTCTCCTAATTACACAAGCAAACACTGACCACCAGCAAGCCTGACCATCCCATTTAATTATTAGGTATTCAAGCAGAAGTTATACATTAATTCGCCAGTGTCATCAGTCAAGAAAACAACCAAATTCATCCCAACACAAGCCTATGTCCTCTTCGCTTTCTCCTCCTCCTCAAAATCTCTCACCAGAGCACTAATTGCTAATGCAGGAACCCGAGTCAACACTTCAAGAGTACGACTCCCGTCACCATCATTGACACCCTGAAGATCCTTAAAGAACTTCAAAACCAGTTCCAAAGTAATCTTAATAGATTTCCACAAAGCAGTAGCTTGGGACCGAGAACTCCACTGCAGAGAATAAGCTAGGACTATGTACATTGACACTCATCAGTGTTGCTCTCCGCTTAACCAGCAAGCAAGCTAAATACTAGCTAACTATCCAACTCTGGCTTGACAAGTACTGACTCATAACTTCGTAAGAACTGTGGCGTGAAATGCTTCGGCAGAAGTGGAAACTTCCATCAGACAGAAGATTACCTCAAACATTCGATCAATAAAACTGCTGCCAAAGACTTCCACTGTTTGCAAAAACTCATTTTCGGTCCTCAAGAAAGAAAGGCTGCAGCCCTGCAGTTCCACGTAAAATCCATTAAAAAACCAAACATCTAAATTCTAAACATGGTCATCTAATAGTCATATACTCATGAGCAAACTGCCTCCAAAATGTTTTTTGATATTACTTCGCAAAGCCTTCTGTGCAGAAGCCACCTCGACCACTACATGCACCAAATATACATTAACTGACTTGCTGTAGGTCGGTAACTATTGGATAAATTTCGTCCAAAATGTGTTTCAGATGGTAAAAAAAATTTACACTCAGTCACTTGCAGGACCTACAAGTGGCTTCTCCACAAAATGTTCTCTACGTAATTTTTTTATGAGATATACAGCAACATTGAAGGTTCTGGTAAGACAAATTCATGCTACTCATCAGCTTACTAAACAAGTCTGAATGTGACAACGAGTCAAAGCCATCAGAACAATGGTCATATACGTCAATGACGCTGTTTTTTTTATGGTGTCATCACTAAGAGCTCTGTTTTGACATATACGGTATCATTTGGGGCGAATAAAATTCAGATCATTACCTTCATGGCTCATCATTGTTCATCCGTGCTTGCATGATTCAACTCTTCAGGCCGCTCCATCTGAGCATACCTATACAACTTCTCATTGAAAACCACTTGAGGATCTTTTTCTACCAAATTCCCATTTTCATCATAGGCATCCTTTAAGAAAACATCCCAATTCATCTCCGTACCAGCCAGATAAAATGCCCTTGGCTGCTTCAAAAGCATCTGGTAAGTATGCTTAGTGAGGCTAAACTCTTCCTTGAACTCCACTATATGATGTATAGAGGCCTTCTTCTCCAGTGTCAATCTCAAAACTTCATGTATGATGCCAACCCTGTATTTTTCCGCTTCCAATGTCCAAAGTTCATGCTTCCATCCATCTGAATACGGAGAAACCAATGGCAAAGTATTCAACAAATTTAATCGCCTCATGTCATCCTCATCCAAATCCAGGGATTTTCCATGTTTCAAGGGGAACTTAAATGCCTTCTTCACCTTTTCCTCATCAATCATGAACTCTTTCTCTAGTGCACTTACTGCTAATGCAGGATCCCATTTCAACAACTCAAGAGTACGACTTCCATCATCACCATTGATAACCCGAAAATCCTCGGGAAACTTCAAAACCCAGTCCCTAAAGTCTTCAGGAATACCAAATAACAATCTACAATGGTAAATCTTGCTCAAAGGCATCCGCTTCTCCTTGGACATCATCAATAACTTCTTCACCACTTTCACCCTCTCCATTTCCATAGACTCCATAATCTTCTGCTCTTCCTCAAGCAACTCCTCCATGAGATCAGTAAACCCCAGCCACATTTTGTTGTCATGGTGCCGGTATATTTCAAATAAAAGGGGATGTTTGGCGACAAACTTGGTTACCTTGCGACCACGAGGAAACCCCAATTCACGGAAGAGTTTTCCAGCAGTGTCCAAGAGGAGGACATGCTCATGCTGCTTAGAAAGGTACTGTTTGGACCGGATAAGGAAGCGGAAATGGTTGTCACGGTTCACAATTCGTTCAAAGTGGGGGATTAGAGAAGATTGGTGCTGAACAAGGGTCGTTCTCGCGCTGGGCTTCTTGCGCTTCTTCTTGAACTTTTTAGGAGTTTTCGTGATAAGAAAGGAAGTGGAAAATGAAGAGGTTAGGAAGGGAGATACATTAGGATTGAATGGAGTTAAGTTTTTATGGGAAAAGAATTTTTCTTGAAGCTTAGTGATAGCAGCAAAGATCCGCCAGGCCATTGATTTTCCCGGGAAGTGTTCTGACTTGGGTCTGTGAGGAACGTAATTTAATCAAAAGGAAGAAGTATACGAGAAGGTGCTTGAGTTTGATGTATACTAGGTCGCTGCAAAGAACAAAACAGCTGAAGCCCTGTTACTTATCTTGCTTCTTGCATTACTGCAATAGAGCCTCGTTTCTGAAGGATAGTTGGCTGATCCTGATAATCAGTTCTTGCAGGTCCAAAGCAGTTGCTGCTGCTGCTATGTAGTCACAAAACTTGCCACAGCAATAAAGCATTGGAGTTGCTCCGGTTTCCAAATTTACATAGTGCAATCTACAAACCACAATGAAATAAAAAATACGAAACAAAAAGGATGCTGAATTCATTATAGAAATGCACCATAAAGTAACTGAAACTCGTACATCAAAGACTAGCAATAAACATGTACATCAAAGTTGCAAAATATCATGACCTTAGTTATATTCGCCCTGGCAAAAGACGTACAATCATATATACCTAACACGGAGGCTGAAAGCAGCAAACAGATCACTTGACCCATAGGTTGCTTACCAGACCCACATATAGCAACTTGAATCTGCAGGTTTAATTAAAACCTCAAAGAGTCTAGAATCTAGATAGCTTCAACTTGAAACTACGGAACGATTTAACAACAAAAGCATCCTACGAACATAAAGATTGAAATGCTACATTTGCAGATTCTTCAGTCATGGAGACAAATGTGCATAAAGAAGCTACGACAATTACAAAATGGTAGTTGAACACTAACTTCTGCATACACAAGTTATGTAACTGAGCTCAAAGATCATATCTATGTGCAAGTTCTGGAGTCCAATGTCCAGCCAAATTCCGAAAAATATATAGAAGAGGACAAACATACATAAAGAATCAACACTCCAAAATTTAAGACTTCCTGAGGAAAAGGTTGCATCTGTGATACGAAACCCCGAAAGTTCAGGAAACAATCATCCTGAAGCTTGTTGAAAATTATAGATTACATTTTTGGTAACATTTGATTTCTTAATTTTGTTTTATTACTTCTTGAATTGTTCAATTACATTTGGTAGCACCATGTGCTATATATAGGACTTGTATGTCGGTTACAATGACTTAGCCAACATGTTTTGCACACTTCTAGACTTTTCTAGCTACACCATTCTTCTTACTTCAACATCTTTCTTAAACATTTGACATAATTCTAGATTTTTCTAGATTATTTCTAACAAAGCTGTCAATTATTACTATTACCAGGGAAACTAAAAGATTGCATCTTTGATACGAAAACCCGAAAAGTTCAGGAAACAATCATCCTGAAGCTGTCAATTATTACTATTACCAGGGCAAGTAAAAGGTTGGGTCTTTGATACAAAAACCAGAAAACTTTTGAGTCAAGGAGAGGCTGTGATCAAATTCAGAAGAACCCAAATTGGAAATCGTTCAGCAAATTCACAAATAACAAGTTCACAGTCAATTAAACACTCAAAATGTTACAGAATCAGAGAGGATAAACAAACTTCTGCTAGGCATTTCATCGAACACTTGGGGAGCACTAAAATAGACAACATAAAGCCATTGACACACCCAACAAGGAGAACTATATTTTACACAGACAAATTCAGGGGAAAAAAGAGAAGAGAGAGAGAGGTGATTTGGGCTTACCAAAAACTCGATGTCGTCTTGTAGTTGAAGACTCACCAGTGTTCAGACTGTCACCTGAGAAATGCGAATGAGATGCTCTAGTACTTCTAGGCTGAACAGCAATTTTGAAATTTCGCGTCTCTTTGGTTTAACTAGAGGTCTCGTCTCGACTCCGAAATCTAGTCTCGTAAATACTGTTAAACTCTATCCGGAGAATTTTGTCCTCCTATGTAATTTTCCGACTCAAAGGCACACCAAATCTGGATGTGTACATAGTAAAAAGTTTAAACTGTTTATTTATTTTGGACATCGAGTTTAGGCTGATCTTGGTTCGAATTGTTTGACATTCTAGAAGTTGTGTATTTTAAACTGATAAATTTGATTCAGTCTAGTTCAATTCATTTATAATATACGAGTACGTTTCAATTTGACTCAAGACACAAGTATTGTATCAATAATGATTGTCGCGATCTTTTATTGACGTTCAAAATACTGGAAAAACAACGACAAAATGGTTAAATAGACTAACAGAGTTTTGAGTGTTTGACTGAGCATGTTCGTAAGCAAACTACACATCGGGTTTAGCAACAATGGCTTTTAAATCTACCAAAGCTACATACTCAAAACCGAAAGCTTGGATACACAGCCTGCGAGTTGTCTGAGGCGTTCATTAAACGCACAAAAGGTTACATGTCAAATGTTCCATGTACAGGAACGACTACCTTTGACAACGATCCACAATCTAGCAAGCGTGTTTACACTTTACAGATGCTGCTACTTAATTTACAAAAGCAAAAAAAAAAAAAAAAAAAAAAAAGGATGAAACAGTGATCAGCGTAAGCTATGGCATGCTGCTGAGTATTGGAGTCAGGTTTCCTGCCTCAAGAGCAATATTGAGCGTACCCGATAATGTGTCTTTGTAAGCACTGGAAATGGACTCGGTTGTTTCGGAGAGATCCTTTCTCATCTCCGAAATCTTCTTTTCAACGTGCTCCTTGTATCTGGAAACTGAATCAATCAACGCAAAGAGCTCATACGCACAGACTTGTGTCTCTTGCTCGCTTTGCCTTGTTTCTTCCTGCAACTTCAGTTCAGAGGCCTTCACCAAGACCAAAAACAAAACAAATATATACAAGATCAGGTTAGAGTAAGTGAAAAAGTGAAATCATGCAGAGTTGTAATGAACAATAAACTGTAAATCATCTGTACCGCTAAGGTGTCCAGTGCTTCTCTTTCCATGATACCAAGGTTGCGTGCCTCAGCCTCAATGTCACCAACGATCCTTTCAGCTTCACTTGCACACCGGAATGAATACTCATTTGTCTCATTCCTAATTTTTTCAAGAAGCCTCGCCCTCTGTAATGTTACCAGCCATTTTACATCAGAAACTAATTGTTTAAGCAAGGTAATAAGTACAGGTAATGAACACAAATATTAAGTGGCCATCTAAGGCTACCGCAAGTCCACAACTTTCATAGATAATGCCTTTGCGATCTAGATAGACAGTCACTTCCAGTCCACATTGACTGTGCTATTCCAGCATTTGAGGCTAATGACTTGGCAACTAGTAACACAAGTAGCAAAGACTCCAAGCCACCTAAAATGTCCTATGCCTCCAGAATCCGGACAAGGTCAAAAAATTCAAAATGCAACATGGAAATGGAGTATGTACAAGCTGCTAAACAATATTTCATTTAGAATTCACAAACAGAGTCAGGAAATCCGCAATGCATGGGAATAAAGGACGTAGGAACTCGTCAACTATGTCACCACTTTGGCCAGAAACACATTAAAACTCACAAGAGCTTGAAACTACGACACAGTTTTTGACATATCCTGGAGTCCAGATCCACTAAATTCCAATTTAATCTCAACAATTTTCTGATCCCACCACAAGTATTAACAAAGTCAACATCAGGGGCAAGATTCAAGACAACCCACCTCCGACACCCCCAAGTCATTAGTGAATATCATACTTACATCATCAATATGTGACTGAAGTACTGCAAGGCGATTTCTTTTTGTCTCAATTCTGGCAGTCATGTCCTTAGATTGCTGCTGAAGAGCGATAAACTCCTCCAGATTTCCCGTAGTGCTTTTCTTGATGTCATCAGCAAATGAGTTAATTGCAGGCTTAAGAGTAGATTTATAGTCAATCCCCAATAGTTCAGCAGGAGTAGATCCTTTGGCATTCAACGCATACTGAAAATCACCTCCAAGCTTTATTCTGCAAAGCATCAACAGTTTTCATGTGATCAGAGCTACCAATAGTTAGATCGGGTTTTTTTTTTCTTCCGAATCTTTGATTGAACATTGTAGCTGTAACACCTCACTACTGAGAACTAAAAGATACTCAGACTCATTAAAGCATTAGAATGGAAGTAGAACATCATAGTAATTTACTAATTTTGACAACCTATATTCATAAAAGCTTTGGACTTCAAGCCAGCTAATAGCCCGCTGACAATACTTTCACTCATAACTCAGAAGTATCTCTATGGACCAATGGCCATTATAAATGCATGACTAGACTCTTGCACACCTTCTTTAGTTCCCATTGCCTATTTGAAACCGTGACCTCCAATTCCTTTAAATTTCGAGATATGGAACTATGGTCCATGAAAACCAGATCTATGTTGTTCTATATACATGTTCCTCGAAAAACCGAATTACAATTAACAATATAGGAAACTATTAACCCCTGCAGTTCAGCTGTCATTCTGACCCAAACATAACCAATTGATAACTAAAATAAAACAACACAAGAGAGAAGGGGGCACAGTCTAAAGCACACAGGCAAGAGAAGGAGTCCAATAATATATGAAAAAGCTTACCTCCTAAGGGCCTGGTTGCACTCGATGGAAAGGGCTTCAAGCTCCTTAAACTTTTGCCCAATGGCACCATCTAGATCCCAACACTTCTCCTCCCACGAGCTTCTGCTAGCCTCAGCCTCACTAATATCCCTCTCCACGCTCAGCAATTCTCTCTTCATCCTCTCAGCATCCCTCATGTTGATCCCTTGTGCCTCAACCCTCTTCTTGAGCTCATCGTTCTCCTCCTTTGTTCGGCCAATTTCCTCTAACTTCGCAGCCAGCTCCTTCTCCTTATCCTCCAATGCCCTCACTGTGACGGAATTCGCATCCTGCAGAGAAGCAACATACCCCTGGAACTTCTCTAAATCCATTTCTAGATCCTTCCTCCGACTCTCTAAAGTCTCCCTTTCCGAAGGCCTAGTTTTCAAGCCTTCAAGCTCCACCTCCAAATTCTTCCCTTCCTCGTCCATCAAATTCATAGTTTCCATCAACAGCCTGCTTTCCTTTTCCATCTTTTCCGCAAGCTCTTTATCCAACGCTTCAACAGCCTCATCGTCCCCTTTCATATAAGCCAAGTAACTATCCACAGCGTAAGCCATGACCGTGTCCTTCTTAAACGAGTTTCTGCAAGATATGGAAGAAAGACGATCAGATCATATTACAAAGTGAACACAAAGTACAAAGAACTAAACTTTCAAAGAACACCAATACAAGGCGATCTTGTCTCAAATGTATGGTATAATACTTTCAAAAAAAAAAAAGTATGACGCTCCATTGCCTCATTTCGTCTATTTATCCATGATATACATAAACAAAATCTGCTCAGAGAAATTCGAATGCTTCTTTACTCCTTGAATAACGCGATAAGACATTCTTAATGAAACTATCAAAACCCTCCTCGAGCTATCACAAAGGAGAATAATGGCATAATAATTCGACTAAACATCAAGACAATTAGCATATACACATACTAACAAACTGATTATATCGAACATCTAATGCCTCAATTTGACGAATTAGATTAAAAAAAATCTCAAATTAAACCCCTTTTTACTTCAACATACTATACAATGAGCATTATAACCACACTCGAAGCAGTAAAACCTGAATCAAGTTCAATCAACTATAACTATCTCAAAAACCCGAACCATACTCTACCGCAGTGATCACTAGGACAAATATCGTCGAGGTAACTCAACCAAACACCAACATAACTAGTCAAATAACTAATAAACAAAGTCATTTGATCACACATTCCAATGCCTCATTTCCCCAATAATAACGTATAAAACCATTGTCGGGACCTCAACTATTAATCGGTCGGTCAGGCTTTTGGTTGAGATGGCTCTTTCACACATTTTCGCGAATTAATCCGAATTTCAAAACTATTCAACCATCATATATTAAAAATCAAAATTCAACATAATAATTAAATAAATTTAAAAAGGAGACCTAGCGGAGTTGTCATCGGAGCGAAGATGATCGGAGAAATCGGCGAGCTGAACAAGCCAGTGAATGACGGCGAGGAGGAGCGGGAAAGAGTGGGGCGCACCGGGAGCGCGAAAGGCGGACTTGTTGATCTTATGAGGGCAATTTAGGTATTTCAACACCAAAAAGAGATCATCTTCAAGCTTGTGGGAGGGGTTAACGGCGAAATCGAGGCGGGAGAGGAGGAACTTGAGCGTGTCGGTGAGGTCTTTGGCGGAGGGGAGGGGTTTCAGGGAGAGGGAGACGGCGGAGTAGTGGGCGGAGAGGTAGGCGTTGATGGCGCGAACGGCGGAATGTTTGTATGAGAGGTCGGTGATTTGTACGGATTGGCGGTGGTTGAAGGAGGAGGAAGGGCGGCTACTGCAGAAGCTTGCGTCGGAGTCGCGGTGGTGTGAGGTGGTAGAGAATTGCGGTGTTGGTGGTGGGAGGAGGGATTCGCGGTGGGTTGTGGGTTGTGGTGGTGGTGGTGCGCGGCGGTTTACGCGTTTCATTGGTGGTTGGTGTGGTGGTTAGGGTTAACGGTTGGGGTTTTGGGGAGGGAGAGATTGGGAAATTTGAAATTTTTGAAATGTGAAATGGGGAGTGTTGAACTGTGGAGTGATTGAGTGAAGATTAGAGGGGAGCGGGGGTGTGTGGGTGTTCGAGTAGGAAATGGAGCTTTTTTCTTATGAGCCCACGGTTCGAGCAATGGAAGAATCGAAAATTGTTTTAAATCCGTGAAACTTATTTTTTGACGAAGGATTTTCTAACGTGTGTCAATAGGGTACATGATAAAACCCGATTTACGAAATACTCCTATGTGAAAATCATCTTTTCGTTTTGTGAAATTGGTTTGGCTGACCATGTAGTTGGTATATCAGCGACGAGGATTAAGCGAAATTGAAAGCCCGACCAAGATGAGATTGTTGTGGGAAGATTTGGTTTACATACTGCGGTTCGTATGAGGATTCGTGGTGTGGTTCTAAAATGTGATGCACGAGTCTTGACGCGGGCCTTAATTGCAAAGAAGACTGGATTCAGACCGAAAGATAAAGCAACAATATTTGACACAACAAAACCAAAATAACTAGAAGGAAAAGAACCACATTTGAAGGTGTTAAATTGTTAATAAGCCAGAGAGAATCCGATTCAAGCACAACGCCATGCACCCATGTTGTCGCGCCAACTGTAATCCATACTCTGCAGCGTTAGCCTCCATGACTTCACGTTTGCCTTGATTTTGCTCCGGTACCCTTCACTCCTCTGTCTTTATGCGTGCTGCGCGGGGAAGAAGGACAGCACAGTGCTGCCTCTATCATTTCTCATGTTGCCACCTATCTCTCACTTACTTGTAGGCTTGTAGCCAAGCCCCACTACCCTCCCCCCCCCCCCCGGTGGCGGAGCCAGGATTGAAAACTGCACTGGGCCGAAACTTATTTACCGGAGTTGGGGTGGGCCAAATACTACGATTTACCAATTTTTACCTAGTTTTATGGTTAAAATACACAAAAAGTTTCGACTTTCCGCAAACCTGGGGCGGGCCGTAGCCAGGGTAAGCCACCCCTTGTCTCCGCCCCTGCCCCCCCCCCCACCCCCCTTTCCCACCATGCAAGACCACCCCAAGCCTGAACCAACCTCTCCCGACATCTCAGTCCGTGTTTATCCTTTGCCACCCTTAGCGATGGAGGACTCCACGTACGTATCATCACTAGCCCTTCCTCCATTCTCCATGATTTATTTGGTCAACCTCAAACTTTTGCAGAAGCACTTCCAAGCAAGAGCTCTAAATTGGTGTTTCTACTTCTAAGGAACAAATTTACACTCGAAGTGTTTCTGAAAAGTGAGAAAATGTTTGTCAATTTGGAATGTTTGACCAAATTCCATCTTCTAGGTCCCAGAATTCAGTCAGAAGTTTGCCCAAACATTTAGTCTCGCCTACCACAACCATGTACAACTTTAGGAAGCTGATCGATAGCCCGAGAGCCGTGACTAATGACAAAGACATTACCTGAAGCCATATCCACAAAACAATCCAATGATATAGAAATCAACCAAACTAATGACACAATGGTCACAAGTCACAACCAACACAGCATTGTACAATTACGAATCAACTATATACGGGAGAACTTCGCCGCCTTTTATAGTTATGATCAGCAAAGAGATAAACGATTAGACATTTCACGGCATACTTTTTCTCTTTAATTTATATTGGAAGCAAGAGCAACAATACATGTGACAATAATGCTCAAAGTTAAAGGCCAAGGGGACCTAGCAAATATCGGAGTAGTGCTTGCTAAATGGAATCAAGAGCTACTTTAGCAAGCAAGCCAGAGAGCAGAAATGGGCTAGAGAAAAAGGGGCTATGGTCAGTGTCAATGTCATACACTTTCGTTGGTGCCCATTTCTTTATCATCGCATCCTGTTGTTCTGGTTTCATCACTCTGTCTTGCAATGTCTTCACGTATACACGACGTACAGTGGCTGAGTCCTTCCCTTCGATAAATTTTGCGTCTGTGCTTATCGCCATTGGGAATGGTCTCAACAGCATTGACGCTAATGTACAGTCCTAGAAAACGATTAAAATACGTTAGTCATGTCGTTGATAGGCCATTTGCAAATTCTGCGCGAGATGGAGATTGTTACACTCGCCATATTGACTTCTTGGACACCCTTTTATCTCGAGGATAAAGAATTTGTGTTCTAAACTTCTAATGGAATAAAGCATGAAATCAACAGTACAAGTGCATACATTATTGATAGGTCAAAAGATGTGTGAATAAGAAGTTCAGGTATGAATTTTCCCTATCTTCAATTGATTTCCAATACGGATTGACATAAACGGAATATATGCTCGATGATGTAATTCTTTGGACAATATTGATAATTGGATACCAACGTGCATGTGCAATTGTGAAGTCATGCCACATAAAGTCGTACTTCAGTGATTTCCACCTATGAATATGGAGTAGTGTATGTACTATACGGTATGATTTTTCTAGGGGTATTAGTTGATAATGAAATCAAATAGATAAATCGATTATCGTTTGCCATTACGCATTGACGCATTCGTTCAAATTCGAGTAAGGTAGATCAATTACTCACAACGATAATAGATACTAGTAATTGACATTTGTATAAAGAAACGGGAGAAAGTGTACATACCTCGATAGGACTCATCTGGTATAAGATCTTTCGCAATAATTCTTTCTTAAAAGCAGCACTTGTTGGTGGTTGATCTAGACCTGATCCGAATCCGAAATCATATACTTCTCCCCATTCTGATAAATCGGGTACACCCTATTTACCATGCAAAAATCACAATTGAGTTTACGAGTATATATGGAATAGTGTAGGGCTGTAGGCTACTTTTTTTACTGCAGATTGCTCGATTAAAAGAATAGGGACACACGAGCTATCTAGAGCCTAACATATTCCGGTGTTTCTACCGCCTATCAAGCTAGTCATTGATGGATGATGAGAGAAATGCAAATCTATCTATAAAGTGAATTTTGATATGTTTTCAGCGCATAAATGTGTACTACTTTATTGAGTGATTATGACACGATAACCTCATCAAATCGACTCACTAACTCATTGTTTATGATTCAGATTAAATTTTATTCTGATAAGACTATAATCGGATCGATATACGGAGTATTATGTTAAGTTCCAAATCAATTATCGACGTTAAGCTGATATTTGTGTGTGCCTCATAATTGATTAATAGGCAATTTAGTCAAACAAACACCTAATTATTAGTTGACTACCTATTAATCATGTTGTGCAGAGGATTAAATTAGTGGTAATAGTGGTAATTTGAAAGCATGACACATTGACTTATTGCTATGTTTGTTAGGATGTTGTGGTCCACTTAAGATCATTTGATTGCTATATTGAACCCAACTATTTGTATATAAAATATCAAAGTTCAATTTGCAGACTTTTCTTAACCTCAAGAGTTGGAAGTATACTAGGCTCACCGTATGATAGCATGATCAGTTACGTAAATTACAAACTTTAGAGTTACTATATATGTTATTCTAGTCCTACGTTATGCACGCAAGATGCAAAGCCTTGTTTTGGAAACTAGCTAATCCTTAAAGGTACAGTTGTACACCAATCTAATGACGAGGTTGATTCAGCTTAATCAAAGATCAACGAACATTTATCAATTGATCAAAGTGCACTTAGCGCTAAGGAAGAAGTATTAGAAAATAACGCTTACTCGATATGGACATGAATCGGACGATACGATGATGAATCAAGGAACTTACATCTTTGACATCTTCATCGGTCTGAACTCCTAACTTAAGCATAGTGGCTCCAACATAAACAGCAGCTTCAATCTTTTCTGGGAACTTGTGAATGGCATCAGTCACGCTCATTCCTCCCGCACTATGCCCTACCAATATCACCTGCAATTTTCCCACCAATTTCAGCATAATTCCAACAAGTAAATAGGAACCTCCACTAGTAACACATAGTACATCGCTACAATAATCAGATGTACGTAGCCTTATCTCGTGTATACTTGCTTATCAAGTTCTTTGTCAACAATTACTATCTCAATCAATAATTCGTTCGTTCTTAATCATAATTATCCTAACGTATGTATACCCGTTTCTTATAGATGCTAGGTCAACGTTAACGTTTCAGATGTACGTCACCTTATTATATATCAATACATCCGTTAGGACCGTTACTCATACATAACACAAACATTAATTAGTCTAGTATACATTTGACTTTTTTTTTAACACGAACAAATTAAAAGTTGAGGAATAACCTTTTGTTGACGAGGGAGGGAAGACAAGAGGTCAACCAAGGGCTGGTTATAGTCATGGAAGGAGACGATGGCGTCGACGTCGGAACGGTCAAGGCCGGCAGCTTTAAGGTCAAGGCAGGTGACGGTGTGTCCTGATGACTCTAACTGGGTTCGAACCTTGTACCAGCACCATGCTCCATGGCCAACACCATGGATTAAGATGAAGTGCTTGGAATAATTAGAGGATGATGAGGAGGGTGTTTTGGACATTTCTTCTAATACTACCTCTTCTGCCATTAATTTACTAGAATTAAGATGGTTTTAGTAAGATTTTGATTAATTATTTGAGGTGAATTTGCTAAGCTTTTTTCCTTGTAAAAACTCATGTTGAAATGTTGTATTTATAGGCGCCATGTATGCCAGAGTGGCCGTACATATCTTCCAAATAATAATACAACTCACTGATACGCAACCTACCTTAATCTATTTTTTCCATCATATTCACAATTATTTCTCATAAATTTACGTAACTTCGCATCGTTGTGTATGTATCACTAGACCGGAAAGTAAAAGGTAATTTGTTGTAAAATGATCGAGAAGAATCACAAGAAATAATGTTGTTAGATAAACATCATATTACGAATTGATTGGTGTTTTTCTCAGGGCAATGAATTAGCTAGTATGTTAAAACTTGAAACATATGAAATGTTGTTAGATGAAAATTCTTATCCTTTCTCATCGTTATTATCATTAATATATATCTGGATCCTCTGGAGTTATTTTTTCTGGAGTTCTCTGAAGTTTACTTGAAATGTAAACATTAATCTATCATGTAGTGTTTTTCCTTATTTAAAAAAAAAAGTCATTCATAAATTTATTTTTCCATTTCAAGTAAACTCCAGGAAACTTTAGGAAAAACAATTCCAGAGGATCTTGATCCCATTAATATTAGATTTAAATGAATTTCCTTGAATTGTTTTCTTGTACGGCAAGTACATACAGTAACACATCCTCCTATATCACTTTGGCTATAGACCTTCCACAATTTAGCTTTTGTAAAAGTTTTGACATTTCAAAACCATAACAAATTAAAATAAGGTAAACATTTGTATGTAATTAATGTCGAGAAACATACATAGCCTTAAAGTGGATTAAATATTTCATTTCGGGATATGATCGATACAACAAAAACGGGAATCCTAACTAGATTTCGACTTTAGAGCCCACTTAAATTCGAAATAGACCAAAGACAAAGTTTCGTATAAGACTGTCTCACATATGACTACTCGTAACTCATATGTATATTGCCAATACCGTGTTGATCTCAACCCTGATTGCAACATTGCAACTCCCAACCCTATTCCCTCGTTGTCCCGGGACTTTTGCATCTACGACGTCTAATCGATCATTATATATTCTTATTGAGCCACAATGTGTCTTCCAATTCTAGTCACAATCATTTGCTTTTCTTCTTGAACTCTTTATTTAATATTAAAGGTATATTATATGCGCTACAGCGAAACTGATTTTAAATTAAAAATTTAAAGAACTTCTAAAATAAAGTATACCAATTGTAAGATTTCTAGATACAAAAATTGAATTTCCCCTAAAAAAAAGATTACATATCCAAATCCAAGAAATTCGGCCACCGCAGTTGCGGGAGATCTGCCTTAGAATTCAGTGTCAATTGTACGTTGAATGTCTTGTAGTTGCGTAGGTATGTCTGTCCATGTTACTTACATACTTTACTTTTATATACTTCGAGTGTGCTGGATCCCCTTGACTATATATCTAGCTTATGACCTCATTTACGATTTTTTTAAGTAAAGTTGAACTTTGGACTTGTGCGTGCGTGTTAAGTTGTTAACGTTAATGATAAGTTTTTTAGGCCATGTGCGATTCAACTTATTCAACAGTGTTTTTAAATTAAATCAGTTTTATTCAAATTAAATCAAATCAAATCAGCTTTATTCAAATCAAATCAGAAAAATACAGTCCAATCGCACAGGGCCTTAATCTCAATATCTCGCAACTACTTATTTACAAATTCTATAACGAGATGATTCTAAATTACTAGAGATTACAATTGATACTACTCCGTATTATTATACCCTCGCATCTACGGTGGTCTACCGTTATTAATTTACCTCAGTCCTCAATTAACCATTCTCGGAAATATTTGAAATATGAAAATATTGGTGAAGTGTATATATGCAAAACTTATGTATTAATTTTATCGAATCATGGAACTGGCACTAGTCGTTAAGCGGATAGGCCAATAGGAGGTCCTAATTGTATAACAATATTACACGAAATAACTCGAGTTTAAGGTGAATGCCATCTTTCTTATGTGTTTGGGTGTGCGAAAAGACTCACAATGATATATGATGTGACATGTTTTGAATTTAAGATTATGAATACCACACATCTTAATGACTTTACCAGCTAAACTAGCTGACATATGTATCTTACTTGAAATAAAATAACATAGCATAACCAAGCATATAGACTTGTGGAGGACAATGTACTAGTTTAAGAGTTACATGATTCAAAGCTTCAATCTAACACATCATCAAACCGATCCCTGTGGTCAAGAATGATGCTGACGAGTTTTGAACCACAACCCGATACATGAGTACAAGACACACGCATCAACCATCAAACCAATCCATTTGATAAGGTTTGAAATTCAAGCTTAAGTTTGTGCCCATTGGCCCAGTGTTTGCTTCTTTATCCCATTTGAATTTTGTGTATGGACTTAACACAAGTGTTTTCCCGCCCGAGACACCGGAAAGTGGACAAGCCCCACAACCAACACGGACCCACCCGTTTTTCCTGGCGCAATAATGGTAACTCACCTTTAATACACCCTAATGACCATTTTACCCCTTGTAGCATTCATTTGAAATTTGAATACAAGGGCAAATTACGTCCAAATTGTAAAAAAGAAGTCACCAAAAGGCGGCAAAACATGTGACCTGTTAATCAGGAGGGACACACTTCAAACTCTTTACTTTCCTCTTCTTCTTTACGCTTCTCTCTCTCTCTCTCTCTCTCTCTCTCTCTCTCTCTCCTCTTTCTTGAGCAGTTCATATCTCTGAATCTCAGCTCATACCCAAATTTTAAAGGTGAGTTAATTCAATTTTTTTTTGGTGGAATTTTTGTTAATTTGAGTTGTTTTGTTAATTAGGTTTTCAAGTAAAGTTTAGTTCTTGGTTTTGTAATTATAGCGGTTTCAGATGACGATTCATGTTAGCCGATCCTAAATCATTTTCGCGACTACGACTTAATTGTTTTTGTATGATTAAGGATTGTGTTCTTTTGAGGAAATTGGAAGTGGGTAGGTGAAGAAATGATCTTTTGTTGTGATTTACTTATAAAGATCAGATTTTAACGATTGCTTCAAATTAATTAGTAATTGAGATTAATGGGTTTTCCAATTTAAGTTGAAATGTGTAGATTTAATCTTGTAATTATATGTTCAAAGCTAAATTATTTGATTATATTAGATTTTTAGAGAAATTGGTGATTTAATTCTATTTTATAATTTGGGATTTTTGAAATTTGGGATGTTTTGGAGTTGTTGTGTGGTATTATTAGTTAATTCCATGAAGATAAAGATGTGCTGCAAGTCCCAAAAAGTTATTGGGTTTTGGATTTCCCAAGTTTCTTAGTTTTCAAGGGTTTAGAGTACATTTTTAGAGTACATGACCTCAAAGTTTGGGCCTTTTTGTGCGGTAGAAGGAACAGTTGATGTTTTTGCACTCCATCGAAATTTTCGATATAAGTTATGTAGAGAATCAAGAGGGGATAGGGAGTTTGATTCTAGCATCGGGTTTGAACTTAGTTGTTTCGAGTTGGATGAGTGCATAGCTGTCTAGTCGAGCAGAATTGCTATTGTGAGTACTTATGTTTCGGGTTTTAAATTTTCAATTGTATGTGCTTGAGTCTTGAGTAACTGCATCACATGTTCAGGTAGAATTACGTATGTACTTGCTGGTTTTCCGCTTACTTGAAGGTCTTTAGATGTCCATGTTTCTTTTTAGTGGATGGAAAACAATTTGATTACAAGGGTTTGCTTGACTTGGTATCTGTTTGTGTGCAATTGTGTGTATGCGCTTTTGGACGGTGTTTTCGGGTTTTGAAAACCATATTTGTTCAAAAGATTACGTCCATGCTTGTCTTTGAGGAAGCCCATATGTTTCACTATAAGTTTATGTGGTCAGCAAAGTTAGACCTTCTTAGAGGTTGGCTAGTCCCATATGCTTAGTGGCAATTGTGGAAGTAACACTAGCCAAAATGGTCGAGTTTTGCATGCATTTTTTGAGTATGATGTGTCGAATTAGTGTATCAAAGCTTTAGAGGTATTACAATCATGTATCATTATGCATCTTTTGAACATTGTATGCTAATATGAAAAATGTGTACTCTTTTGTGACATCCACTATGTCATATGAATACTATTGAAATGTCGATATCAATGAGACTTATTAGGAGTTTGACTGGGTTCTATCGATTGCTCTTGTGTCGTACTAGGGGATCCACTGAAAGACTTATTCGGAATGGCACAAGTTAACTCTGAATCCTGGCAATCAGATGACCTATCAGCTGAAGTTCATGTCTTTTCTAATGGTCAAGGTAATCATTTTTTTTAAGTCTTTGGCATGTGTGTCTTTAGCAATTGTTTTACTTTCTCATGAGTTATAATTTGTAGCTTCATTCATTCTGTTGATGATATGCTCGATTTACTGTCTACAGCCAATTCGGAAGAAGAGCCTTTTGAAATGTTTGAGTCTGTTTCGGATGAAGAGTTTGCTGTGCAAACTCCAGAACAAAAGCTAATTTCACCAGATCATATCTCAGAGAAATATCTGAATTCTGGTAATGGAAGTTCTGACGTTTCCGGAAAAGAAGGCTCTGAAGCCATGTCATCGTCATCTTCCTCTTCCTCTTCCTCATCCGATGCTGAATCTGGTACATATATCTTGGCAACCAAAAAATATATGGCTCGTCATGCAAATGGAGAAATCCTACAGCCTAGAGTTATTGAGCCAGAGACAGACAGTTTTGACTTGAAAGAGAATGTTCATATGCCCGAACAAGATGGAGAAGGCGTGCCTAAACAAGGGGACGTGCTCTATGAAAAGTTGATTGAGAAAGTGGCTAATTATGAGGCTGATCTCAAGGATGCAAAGAAAAAGCTTCAGGCTTCTCAAGAGGAAATCGCTAAGTTGAAGTATGAAAACTCGACTTTGAGTGAGGAGCTTGGCGGAACAATAGAAAATCTTTGTATTTCCGAGCACAACATGAAGGAAATGGAGATCAAGTTTAGAGCTGAGCTCCAGGAAGGCCAGAATCATATGCAAGAAAAACTTGATCTAGCTAATAAGACTATTCTTCTCTTACAAGCTGAGCTAGATTCCGAGAAGAAGCTTGGTTCTGAGCTGCAAGAGATGATTGCTAAGACTGCAAATGATTTGAGTGATTATGGCCATGAAGTTGAGGAGCTGAAACACGCCCTGCGTGACACACAAAAAGATTTCTCCAAGGACAAATCACAGTTCCATACTGTTATCACTTCTTTACATGAGCAAAAAGATGCTTTACAGACGAGGCTCGAGGAAATGGAATTGAGAAACTATGGGTTGCTAGAGCAGATTCAGCAAGCTGAGACAGATAAGATGGAAGTGTCGAAGTTGCATGAAACTAGGGAAGCAACTTTGGTAGATGAAACCAGACAATTACAAATGGAGTTATCTCAGAAAAATGAACTGGTAGATTCTTTGAACAGAAGCCTTGATGCAAGTAATCTAAACTATGACATGCTGATGGCTGCGAAAGACGAAATGTCTGCCAATCTGGAGACACTGCGTGCTGAAGTAAATTGTCGAGATATCAACATACAACAACTTGAGGAACGTATCAGCAAATTAACCATGGAACAAAGCGAGCTGATGGTAGAGTCACAGAAGGCACAGAAGCTAGCAGAGGAGTTAACTCTGAAAACAATGGACCAGGAGAAAGAGTTGGAGAAGCAAAGACACACTATCTGTGACCGAGCAGATGAGAAACGAGAGGCAATTAAACAACTTTGTTACGCGCTAGAGTATTACAGAACTGAGTACCATGAACTCCGCCTGACATTCCTGAAGCACAAACGCCCTGCAACCGCAATTCTGGCCACTTAAGGAAACATTTGTAAGATCTTGATCCTTTTGAACTATCGCGATTTGTTTAGTTAATCTGTGAGTCTGTCATTCTTATTTCCATTGTAGTCCATGTTGTGCAATGAATGTATCTGTACTTGTAGTATAGTATAGGCACAATTTTTTCTTTTATGGTTCAAGTTTCATATAAACCAGTATGTAACTTTCTTTGAAATGCTTGTTCTATACAGTACTAGAGCTTAGCTTTGGGTATGTAATTCAGTACTTGTTAGTAGTAAGTTACTTCTATCTCGACACTAGAATGTGGTTAAACAATAGCAACCTGTCTTGAATGCGACTCAACAACCCGATTGTACACCTAAAGACCTCCAGTTAAACTTCTAGTTAAGCTGATTGAATTTCGTGAAAAATGAGTGTAAGCTACTAGCCTACTATGACAAATTGCATGAGTCCTTGTGTCCTAAAGACCAAAGTTCAACCTCTAGTCTTATAAGTTGCCATTTTCGATTTCACCCTACATAAATAACTTTATAGACAACTTACTATTTTGAGTCGAAACCAAACTTTGATCCAATATCGATTCCCTTAATGCGAACGACCCATGATCAAGTAGTCAAGTACAGTCTGAGAGTAGGTTCACCAACGATCCGTACCCAAAAGTCCATACCACTCGAACCATGATGACTCATGAAGACGGCAGCTGTGAGGTCAGCAACGTTTACGTAACGTTAGTTGTCGACCTTCAATGGTGCATGAAATTCAATGCCTCTTTAACCAGTTTCCCCACACAGCAAGGCATATCGACTTTGTTGGGCCCACTTTATTTTATAAATGGACGGACGGCAGGCCCACGTTCACTTACCCCCACTTTTGGATCATATCTTCTTCTTCTTAATCTCCCTCGTCAATGCCATGGGGGCCCACTCCCACTCTTTTGATTGAACTACTCGAGACCGACTGGAGTGGATCCGTATATAGGAGGGTTGCTAGCTCCATCACGATATTATGCATTCTACTCTACGTGCACTTTGGTTTTCGAGAGTAACCCAAGTGCGAGACGTGACAAATGGTTACTATCGTTGAAAATATGAAATATAAGAGAAGGGTCCTCGCATGTATAGACAATAGTTACACGATGAATCTCCATAAAGTTTATGAGCTGGTGTACTTCGCAAAAGTTACAAATAGAGAGCTACTCACGATTCTATGAGCATATAATTGCTTTGGCACGACACTTCAACAACTTAACTAAATTTTCTGATACGAGTATATTATAGTCTTATAGATATTAATTAATGATGTTAACTTGTTAAATTCTGTTTTATGTGACTCTACTTTCCTCGAACTAGAACAAATAAAATTAAAATGCAAATGAAGTACTCCTTATTAGGAATGAGACAATATTGTTACCACTTAGGTGGTACTTTAATTTTGAAATTGGTTGAGGTTTTATGAGCAAATTATATTAAAAGTAGTTTTTTATACACTTGCATAAAAGAATTGATATGTGAGTTGACTAAGTTGGTACTCTTTTAACTTAGCAACTTGTATGTATTGGCCTCATCAAAGAAGTCAAGATTAGAGTCTCCTCAATTCGTGCTTGCATACTACTATTATTGTAACAATGTCATCTTTCTAGAACGTTGCTCTTCATTTTATACGACCATTTTCTAGGAATTCATTCACACATGACTTAGTATATGATTTACTAGTATGTATCCTTGGACTCTTGACCATTTCTATGGTTATTTTAGTCATAAGATGCTTATGAAACAAATTATATCACCTTAATCGTCCCTTCACTTGATACATTCTAGTCTTGGTACGAATCCGAAAACATAGTACTTCTAACAACTATAACCGATATTAAACTTATCAAAATGCAACATTAACGTAATCGACCGAAATATGCCTATTCATTGTATAAAACAACGATATTACATTAACACATTATTCTACGAGCCTACGAGGGTGTTCGTTGAATTTCTAATCAATTTCGAAAGACAACATCAATTGTCAAACCTATGAAATTACATGAGAAAATCCGATAAGCATTCTATGTACTCTACATTAACACATGGCACATCTATTCCAAGAAGTAGGACACCGGAGTAACTAACTTATCATCAGAAAATCTACTAAATTTAGCATAAAAAGCCAATCATCAAATCAGAGATCAGTCTGACATAGTTTCCCAAATTAAGTGAAACCATAATACTATCATCATAATAACATACTACTTCCTCCGTAACCATAACCCGTATCACTTTAAAAGCACCGATTTACATTTTAGGACGTCTCACCTCTATCGACCCATCTATTTTGAAACATCAGTTCCCTCTCCTACTTTTTACCAATCTTCATATCTCCTCTCACACTTTTTATCGATCGTCACATTCTCTCTCTTTCTGTCATCAGCCCCTCCGTAAAAAGACTACCTCACAAGTTCGATGGGGGTCCATCCTAAAATCAATTGGCAATAGAAGGAGTAACCAACCACCTTATAAATCAGTTTCTAATATTCTATTTCTCCAATGTTGAATATTTTCGCACAACTGATATGTGAGTCGTTGTCACCCCAACACCTTCTCGGAATCTCGGAGTGTTTGAAGAGTGACGGTGAGAGTATTAAACAGTTGACAAAGTATAAGAGTGTATAAGAATGAGTGCAACATTTGACGCAATCCACACTCTTTCTTTCTCAACGGACACCGTTAGACACGTCACTCCCCACCACCATTTATTTCTTCCCATTCTTCTCTTTCTCTCTCCTCGCTCATCAAAGCCGCCAACTTTATTTCAACTCTTTCTCTTTCTCTCTTCCTCTCTTCCTCTGTTTTTTTTTTCTCTTCATGTGAAACCATCCACAAAAACCTCTGCATTTTTTTATATTATTCAGGCAGTAAACTAGAAAAAGAAAATATGGGTTTTCTTAAGTGATCAATTTCAACAAAAACCCACTTTTTCTTTTTCTATTTTTCTCAAGGAATTTTGGTGGAAATTTACTTTGAAATAAAGTCACTAAAAATGGTCAATATTACAAAACTTCATCTTGAAGATTTTAAAATATTTGAGATAAATTTCCAGTGAGTTTCTTATTTGGAGCTTCTTGGGGTCCAAGCTAAGGAATTATCATAATTTCATCTGGAATTTTCTTTCCAGGTTTGTATATAAAGAATTCTTGTATATATTATCTACTTTTTTTTTTTTTTTTTGATATTTACTTCATCTTATTATGAACATTTTTCTTACAACCAATTCAAAGAGATTGGCAAAAAATGTTGAGTTTGTGTGATGTTGATAATGTCTAATTTTTTTTGCTGATTTTTTCAACAAAAAATGAAATAAAATTCGTTTGTTTGAGTGGTATTTTTTGTATCATGTGATTTCCAAGTTTTGTTGTCTACAATTTGAGGTAAAAATATATTATTCCTAATTATTCTTTTTTGGTAATTTTTGTAATTTTCATCATGTTGTATTAGTAATTTTTTGGGGTAAATTGTCAGTTTTTGTACTTAAGGGAATATAATGCTAAATCAATGCATGCATATAAACCAGGTCTTTTTAATTGAGAATTGTAATTAGATAGTTTAAATTTGAGTTAAAAATATGAACTAGAATGTGATGAATTTTTAATTTGTGATGAACTTTAATTTACTTGGTAGCTGAAAAATTGAAGGGAGGGAGTAACATGTAAACTTTCACTTTTAAAAAAGAGCTGTTGTATTCTTGAAATTTGCTAACTTTAATTCAAAAAATGATATTGAAATTAACAGCTGATTATAATTAATTCAGGGGGTTTTGGTGCTTACATGCTTATCATGTTATTAATGTATGTGCTTTTCAATTATGAGTCTATTCTAACCACTTGCATTGTATTTTTGTAGTAGAGGGGTAAAGTTGCGTACATCTGAAGGCAATCGTCATACCTTATGTCCTAGGCGAAACCTTGCAGTAGGTGGTGTTGCCATAGACAGGTGCGTTCGTCGTGAAACCGAAAATTTTAGCTACATTTCTGTGCATAGGTTCCATAATTATCAAAGATATGCTTCAAAGAGTTTGAGCATGTTTGTTAGGGATGAAAAGTAGCACTGAACTCTAGGACATTATAATTGGCATATGTGAAAGGAGAAAACTTTTACCTTTTTCCACTTAATTTTGACTGATTGTAACCCTAGCTAGCTGCTTTTCCTTTTGAAAATTTACTGCAGCATAAGTGCATTTACTCTCTTTTTTTACTATGGCACACTGCTTTAACTGTAGACAGGAATACAGGATTGTTGTGGTAATCCTATTTTCTGTTAATTGATGCTTTGGAACCCTAGAATTTTGTTCAGCAGGGAGGATGAATGTCCTGCTGCATTGGCATATCTGGAAAATGATCTAATTCATATGAAATTTCGCACTTTTTGATAGTCTTTTGAGTCACAATAGAATTTCTGAAAATCCTGAACATATTGAGAGTTTGGTTTATTTTGCTTTAGGTGCCATTGCAGCAGGAAAAAGCCATGACCAACAGACAGCTTAAAAACATTCGATATGTAAAATGTCCAAGATGTACCAGGATACTCCCAGAACCCGAACAAGCTTCTCTGTACACCTGTGGTGGATGTGACACAGTCCTTCAAGGTAATAATTTGTTAACATATTTTACAGTACAATCTTTATAAATATGTAATTGTGAGTCGAGTTTACCTTATTGTCCGGAGTTTGGAGTATCTAGAGACTCTCATTTCGGACATAATAGTATGATGTAGTCGATATTTGTTGTCAGGCAGACATCTGTGCAATGAAGTGTAATGGCCTTGCCCACAGTAATGAGTTGTATGTGTGTTCTTTTAGTTTCTGCTGAACTTATAGTAATGCATGTCTGTTGCAGCTAAAAACTACACAGGTCCCCGTGAAGCCCTGCTGACTACGCGAACAGGAGATGTGCAGAGTAATGGTAATAGTCATGATTGTGAAGTTGGGAATTCCAGTGGTTCAAGTCAAAGATCAAGTTCTGGTGAGCAGTCATCAAATCAAAATGAAGAGATTGATAGGAATACTGTTGATGATTCTAATTTTGAGCAGATTGGAGCCGAGAATTGTGCTCATCACACTTCATCGTCAGAAGAGTCTACTGTGCGTAAAACTGAAGGAGGTAAGCAGATCATAGGCCAGAGTAACGGCAATGACCATGCTTTTGAGGCAGGAGAATCCAGTGGTTCATGTCATCGATCGAGTTCCTCTGGTGAAGAAAGCGAAGAAAAGGCTGTTAGCGATAGCAATTCTGAGCAGATTAGAAGCGAAAGTTGTGCCAATCATACTGTTTTGTCAAAACAGTCTGGTGTCCTTGAGAGTAGAGGAGGGGGGGAGCCCATAGTATCACAAGGAGAGTCAGGTGAAGGTGTAGAGAAAAAGGCGAACTCTTCCTCTGGCGTTTCTCCCTACAAGGATCATACTATTGCTGGGGACAAAGATTCAGGTAAACTTTCCACAGAAATTCAAGCTAGAGAAGATGGCACTGATCAAGATCAATATGATGGTGTTGCGGCTGAGAACCAAAATGATGAGTACATCAGAAATGATAATGATACCTGCGAAACTTCTACCAGGAGAGAGTTTGAAGTCCTAGAGAACAGAAAATCGCAGCACCCTGTGAAGGAAGCTTCTACGTCAATCCAGTCTCAACCCACTGAGACTGCAACGCAAATAGGCCAGGAAGATTCCACTGACACAGTTCCAGGAGATGAGATCACCTCCCTTGTTGCAAATAGGCCAGTATCAGTACCAATATTAGGCAAGGAAGATGACAGTGGAAAGCAGCAAATGAACTGTATAGAGCATATAGGAGAGAAATTGCCTAGTGTAACAAATTCAAGTGACATTCCAATGCCAACGGAAGCTACTCAGAATGGAAATGAGAACTCGTTACCAGGAGCTGAAGGAGCCCATGGGAATCAAAGTGCTTCTGATATTTCAAGTGGAAGTGAAAGGTCTGCCCCCGGTGTTCCCCAAGATCCTGCTGTTAAGGAAACCTTGAGGACAAAGATTGAGGATATTGACGACCCTGTCTTTCATGATTCTGGGCAGAACAGATCCACTGATGAGCCAGAAACCTCAGAGTTAGTTGATACACATACACACGAGAAAGTTGGCAACCTGCTTAAAGAAGTTCCTCGTTCTCCAACCAAAAGTTCCTTTGCATATGATGATGGGAGGCCAGAAACGTCTGAGCCAGTCAATACACATGGGAAATTTGGCAATGCTCTCAAAGAAATCCAACAATCTCCAACCAAAAGATCCTTTGCATATGACGGGAGTGTCTCTTCATGGGATGGGAATGATGATCAAGTTACAGAACAACCGAATCTTGATGAGGGAGTTTTCTCTGAAAATGATGCAGTTGCAGGATATGATGTTTCCAAAGAAAGTAGAAGAAAATACAGCAATTGGAGAACTCAGGGTCAGGTAAAAGGTTCTTCGTCCCAGGTGTTAGATGAGAAGCTGAAAAGCAGGATGGTAGAGGAAGAAGAATCAGTCAGAGAAAATGACATTCCAAGGCACACCAGGACGAGGCATGATTACTGCAGAGATGGCCTCTTCCCACCTAAGATACCCATCAACAGGAGAAGCTCTGAACTGGCATTTGAAACAGGTAGCTCCTCCAGTTATGTTCTTGATGAGCCTTCAAGTCATCGGACACGTAACCATCTGTACAGATATGAGGATCAAGAGCCATGGCGAAGGCAAACAAATGAGAAAAGAGGGTATATTGATGGGAGACGATTTCCTGAAGCTGCTTTGAGGCAGAATGACTTCCTTCCTATGTACAATGATGACTTATCTGGAGAAATTTACCATAAACCGAGGTATAACGGATATAGGGACAGAAGAAGGAAAGCAGAAAGCTGGTCTCTAAGTGCTAATCTGCCACAAACACGACACTCAGGGGGGGTATACAATGGAAGGTATCAAATCGACGAGCACTATATGCAGCGCCATCCTGATGGCCGAGGATGGTCTGCACAATTACCATCAGGTCCAACCAGAGTAACCCCTGCAGCTTATTACCGTCAGGGGCCTATGCCATACATGGATCCCCTCAGAGAAACTAGTTGGGAACCATATGACACATACCCATCAAATTATCGAAGGTTTTTGGACGTGCAGTCCTATGCTTGGGCTAATGGTACAGGCTCGCTCTCTGACGATCAAAGGCACACAGACTGGATTAGAAAGAGATCATACATTAGGGAGAGACGGCAGGCAGTGAAACGACATGTAAGGCCAAAGGCCGGTGGTGCTCCCTTCATCACATGCCATTTCTGCTTCACGGTTCTCCAACTTCCTGAAGAGTTCCTCCTTTCCAAACGAAGAAAAACTCATTGGCTGAAATGTGGTGCCTGTTCTAAAGTTCTTGAATACTCCCTAGCGAATGAATCTTGTTTAGCCCCGCGCCTACCCTATACTGGAGAAGGTACTGAAAGCAATCTTGACAGAGACGTCAGATCAGCATCTCATGCAAGTCTCCCTCGTCAAAGCCTATTTGTTTCTGAGGAAGCTCATAGACATGGGAAAGAATTGCTTCAGTATAACTCCTCTAAAGCTCTGGGTAGAGAAAAGAGTAAGCTCAAGTCTGGAAACTCAAGGAATGGAGAGCGACTTGACGACTCAGACGACACAGCAGAATCCTCTGATCAGTCCAAACAGGTGAAGGTAACTTGGCAACTACCAGCTCGAAGCAAGTCCCCTCTCCACCGGCTTATGGGATACTCTTCAGTTCAGGACCTGTTGACGGCCCGTGGAGCTAGTGACGTAGAAATGTAGAATAACAGTTTGGAATTCAGGAGCATCAGTATAAGAGGGATTTTGTTACTGAGATACAGAGAGGACAGTTATGTGAGTGATCACAGGTACCTTATAGAATTCAAGTAGTTTAGAACTCCAGGGAATACTAATGACTTGGTTTTATTTATTCTTGCTATCATTTTCGATTTGTTGCGCTTTGCGCTATACACTAAAAGCTATCTTGTAGTTGGTAACATATTCTTTGTATCCTGTATATATATAATCTTGATATGATTGGTTATACACTGTACTTGTTATCTGTCAGAGCATAAGACTGTTCCTACCATAAGAAAATTAGGAATTTTTGGCTAAATTCTCTCTGTATTGATGAATTTTTTTTCATGTTTGATTACATTGCAGCAGAATTCGTACAAAGAGCACGTTTGTTACAAGAAAGAAGTAACCTATAAATGGATATACAGCACTACATAGTGTCCCTATACTAGATCATCATATAATCATGTAATTATCTACAGAACTGCTTGCTCAACTGGATAACAGTGCAACATAGGATAAATGGAGAATAAACTGTTGCACCAAATCTTACCCGGAGCTGCTCCAAAGGAACTGGCCCTGAGAGTCGAGGCAGCTAACAAAATGGCACACTGTTACTAAAATCTACCCCTTCTGCCACTGCCAGCCTGATTTGGAACGATGGTGATTCGTTGGTCTTGTAGCATGTTCATATCGGGAGCTAGCAAACGAGTATATCTATCAAAGTACAGAAGCTGCTTCAACAGAAGAGCAAACTCTCGAGGGAATTTTAACCCATATGATTCACTCACGCGCACCTGCAGTGCAGGGAATGAAAAAATTAAATCCATCATTACAGCAGATTAAAGATGTGATTACGTAAATCCATAATTATAGTATTATAAGGATGAGCTTTTTCAGACAGGAATGCAGTTTAAGATGGCTGGTGGATAGTCGACAAACATAGGGATCACGTTAATGATACTTTTCTTTTTGATGCATCAACAGACAGCAAGAGTATGTGAAAAACAGTAAAAGGAGCCAACAGCAGTCTTTTGTACCCTTTCCCTAAAGACTAAGAATTAAATGTATGAGGACATCAACCCATTCGAATCTCAAGGAGAGAAGCCAAAAAAAGAAATCTCAGATCAGGAATAGATCTGCAGACTATGAAGAACAGAGCCAACAAGAATTTTGAAATTACCAAACCTTCCTAATTTAGACAGTTGATAAATGATAATAGACGTTGGCAAACCACGGCCATGGCTTGGAAGCAACATTTATGTTCATAACCCCCAGAACCTAGATCATCTCACAAGTTTTCTATAAAACAAGTAAAAGGAACTTACCAAATCAAGAAACAGTGCATTCATTTGCCTTTCATCAACAAGCACATTAGCAGAAATGGCAGTTGCATTTGTGCTCGGTCCCCTTGCTGTTGCAACAACAACCTCAGTATCCAAATCCTACATGATACAAATGATAGATGAGAACGACCAAATTTGTTTTTTTTTTTTTCTCAAGCCCTACAAACAGTTAATCTTTACCGGCCTTTTGGAACTTATGTGAGCCACGGCTCTAGACTTGCATATAGTTACTAACCTACTTGGAAAGAGATTAACAAGGCCAAATATACTTTGCCTGCTATGTTTGTGATTATTGTCAATGCCTAGTGACTTGGTGAAATGTCGTATTAACCCCCATCATTATACATGAAGCTATACCAACAGGCGCCAGGGAAGTACGGTATGGAGCTTTCCAAACAGTGCCTAGTACATTTACTAGTTCAAAAACAATATATATGTGCCAAAAGTTAATGTATGGATGGGATTGTGCTGTCACTAACATTGATAATCTACAAGATCGCAAACATATTGCACTATCTGAATGGACATGCATAATGTTAGTACCTGTATTGATGAAAAAATCTTCTCCAGATCTCTTGCAAAGGCGATGACATCCACATTCGTGTTTGTAGCCCCCATTTCAATCAAGGCCGATGCCATTGGCTGATACTCTTGGGTTGCTAGAGATTGAAGAAATACTTCCATGGCACCCCATGTTTTAGGAGATATACGTCCAACAATTCCTGAAGAGGATACATGTTAAGCCCTGAAATACTTCTTGTAGCATTGAAGGGAATGAGTAAATAAAAAAAGCATTTGAGCATTTCTGGACAACTAAGAGGAAGACCTGATCGACAGATCTTTACTACTCATTTCTTCAAGGGGAAAAAAAAAGAGCGTAAGAAAGAGGTACACGCTCAATGTATGAAGCCATTTGAATTCTAATAAACTTATGCTCAATCAAAAAGACTAATTCTTATAGCCGCTGTATGAATGAGATGCCTCATATATTCATATACAGCATCACATACTTGCCAAGCCTTCCACACCTTGACAACAGCCAAAGGAAAGAAGGTTGCAGTGAAAGAATAAGTATAAACTTTACCACTGGTACTGCAATGATAAAAAGATTTTTTTGCAGTCGAATCATATATACAATGTAACAACATCTTCATAAGGATATCCTGAAATCCTGGTTTGACAAGTTCTAAACATGCACAGATCACCTTTACCAGTTAGAAGTGACAGTCACGCCTGTTACTAAAAGATAAAGAATAAGTACATACCAAAATCAAGATATCCAATGCGACCATCACGTAACAGCCACAGATTACCAGCATGCACATCAGCATGAAATGATTCACATCCAAGCAAACTGCCAAACCTGCAACATGTTCTCCATAGATGGCGAAAGGCCGTAAGGTCAGACTGAAAATGCTATTGAACTTTGGAGACCTGTGAAGTTGTTAAGATTTTTACCAGACATTAAGGGCGGTTACGAGACTTGTTTCTGGACTAGGAACAAGGGATTTAATGGAGTCTAGGTCAGTAAGAGGGACTCCTTAAAGCCTTTCCATTGTCAGAACTCGCCTGGTGCTGCAGTGGTAGTACACCTTTGGAGCCGTAGCTTGCCTATTGAGTCCCATAGAATCAAGGTATCTTCTGAAGGCCTCAATATTTCCAGCCTCTTTGGTAAAGTCGACTTCTTCAAGCATCGATTCTCTAATGTCTTTAACAATACCAACCTACAGATAGCAGAGAAATTCAGAAGACAGCCAATAACATTCTCAGAAAGACTACAAGCATCAATTCTCTGATGTCTTTATACTCATTCACTAGCGCATCACAATTTTCACAAAAAATTCCACTACGAGTGAGCCAGAAAAGACTACAATTTACTAACAAACGAAGGCAGGCAAGATTTTAGATTATACAAACCTACTGGGATTAACCTTAATACACTTCTGAAACAAAAAAAAGGCAACCCAGTGCATATTGGCATCCCTGCAAAGCGAGGATCCCGAGAAGGGTCCCACCACAAGGGTTTATAGGGGGGGGCAAGCCTTCCCTTTTCATTGTCTTGGACAAGAGGCTGCTCCAGGACTAGGACTTGAACTCGTGACCTACCGATCACACAGCAACACCTTACCAGTGCGCCAAGGCCCCCCTTCAATATAAGGGCAGCCCCGTGCACATTGGCGTCCCCGCTAAGCGAGGGTCTGGGGAAGGGTCCCACCACAAGGGTGTAATGAGGGCAAGCCTTCC
>JBBYHQ010064549.1:0-30897 GCA_038382645.1 Spergularia azorica | reverse complement strand
GAAGTTGAGAAATAGGTTTAAAATTAACCCTTACATAAAAGTAGATGAAATTAAGACATCTATTTTTGTTGAGACTGATTTGGAAATCAGTACTTACTGTGCTATGATGGCTAAGAAAACAGCCATTGAATTGGTTGTTGGAGAGTACAAAGAGCAATATGGGTTGCTGAATGAGTATTCTGCTGAAATTAAAAATGCAGACCCTAACAACACTGTTATGTTTCAATCGGATGGTGGTGTGTTCAAATGCATGTACATTGGGTTTTATGCCTTATTTCATGGTTTCAAAGCTGGATGCAGGCCATTCATTTCAGTTGATGGGTGTTTTTTGAAAGGTCCTTATGGGGGTCAATTATCAGTAGCTGTTCGGAGAGATGGCAATAACCACATGTATCCTCTAGCTTGGGCAGTTGTGCAACATGAGAATTATGAATCTTGGAGCTGGTTTATGGATTTGTTAGCCTCTGATCTTGGGACAACTGATGGGGCTACTGATGAAGTCTTTGCAATGGCTGAAAAGAGGTGTTGTGCTAGGCATGTATACATGAACTTTAGGGATGTATTTGGGGGTAATAATGAGTACATGAGGTTGTTTTGGAGGATATCTAAATCCACCACTGAGATTCAATTTCATTCAAACTTGGAGCAGGTAGGAGTTTTCTGCCTTGGAGCAGCTGAGGATTTGTTGGAGAGGAATTATCAAAAGTGGGTTAGAGCCTTTTTTACCCCAATGTCCAGCTGTGATAGTGTTGAAAATAATCTTGCTGAGGTATTCAGTGCTTACATATTAAAGACAAGGCATAAAGCTATTATTTCAATGTTGGAGGATATTAGGGAGGCAGTGATGGAGAGGCACCACAAGAAAAGAGATGTGATGGCATTGACAAACCTTCAAATTTGTCCAAGGATCCAAATTCTGTTAGAAAAGGTGAAGATAGGTGCTAGGACTTGGTTTTCTACCTGGGATGGTGGCTTAACCTACGGTGTTAAGGAAGGCAATTCTCAGGAGAGATTTATGGTGGACCTAAAGGCGTACACTTGTTCTTGCAACTCTTGGCAGCTTAGTGGCATTCCTTGTGTGCATGTTGTTAATGCTATTTGGCACCACAAAGACGAGCCTGAGGAGTATTTAGCTGACTACTATTATAGGGACATTTACCTCAGGGCATATGAGAAGACTTTGCCAAATATTCCAGGGGCAAAACAGTGGGAGAAAACAGGTAAATCAGATATAATATCTCCACCACATAAAGAGGTGAAGGCACATAGGCCTAAAACCAAGAGAATCCCGTCCGTTGGTGAAGAGACAGTGAAGAAATCAAGAAAAGGGACTGTCATCAAATGTTATTACTGTGGTGAGGTTGGACACAACAAAAAGGGGTACAAATTAGATGTTGAAGCAAAGAAACAAATAGTGAAGGAGAAAGAACAAGAAGAGGCAAAGAGGAAGGCAGCTGCTGATGATAGGCATCAAGTTGTCGTTGCTAGGAAGGAGCAAAGAACAACTCATCAAGCAATGGGTAGGCAAAGCAAGATTAAGGCAAGAAATCAGAGTTGATCGAAGGCATCAACATCATCAAAAGTACCTATGCACCAACGGGGATATGGAAATTACACCTACTCCAGTGGATTTTCAAGGCCAGCAACTGTAAGTGTACTAATGCTTATTCCTTTACTCATTCATTTTCAATGTTGTTTTTGATTCTTAACATTTCAACTAACCCACCTCCTCCAATAATAGATGCAACAACAACAAAGAAATGTTGCGGTGTATACGGACTTTGAAGGCCAACAAACTCTGAGGTCTGTGTCGTCAATGTCTCAAGGGAGTGGCCCTCCTGTGAACTTGTCTCAAACAAGTTGTAGCTCAACTCCAAACCAGTCCTTTATGGACACAAGAGGAAGAGCTTCAATCTCGAGTCACACATTATAGGTAATTATAGTTTGCATTTGCTCCTCGATATATGTCGAGTATTGTCTACATTCAAACTATTTTCGACTGCTAATATACAACATTTCTTTACAAGGAACAAGTTCAAAACAGAGTTGCGGCTTTAGGAAAGGGGAAAATGCATCAAAACATGAATAAAAACAAGGTAATTTATTCAATTCTCATCCATTTCTTACAGTACATTTCTAGAGTTACATAATTCAATTCCTAGAATACAAAAGATAAATTACAACCGCAATAATTATAACAATAGATTTGAGGCTAGGCATGATTCTCCGAAAGGGAGAGACTTTATTCTCAAGATATTCAATTCTTCTCACCATGTGAAGAATTTTTGAATGAATCTCTTCAACATGTGGTGGATCAATCCACTCAAAAAAATCGCATCCAAATGATTTCTTGTATCTTGTACATATGTAAAATCTTCTCAATGGGTTGCGCATCGTATTTAGAGTGAATTTTTGGCTCTTCGATTGCAGTAGCAACGAACTTCATCATTCATATTCATCTTATTTTTTTTACGCAGATGAAGGAATTTTTTTGAATGAATGGGAAGTGATTTTTGGTTGAAGAAGGAAAATGGAGTTGTTGGAGATGGAGTGAGTTGATGGTGCTCTGTTTTTATAGCTATTTCTCCCCCCTTCCCAACAGCTATATTTTGTGGACTGCAACTATTAAAGCAAATAGAAGTTCAGACACCTCATTGTTTCAGCCGAGGTGAGTGATATTTTGCAGTAAATGTCAGCAGCTTTCCAGAAAGTTCAGACACCTCTAACGCCTATAACTAAGGGGAAGCAACGGAGACACCATTTTGGTGCCCAGAAGTTCCCAGACACCAATCTCGGTAATTTTGGAAAGTTCACTATCCATTTTGACGCTTTACTCCTCTACCAAAATCATACTTAACTTTTCAAAAGTATGTGTTAATGGATCTCATATTGAAATGCATTTCGACACGAACTCAATGATACTTGTATCATAATATTCTGATATACGTATCTCAAGTTATAACAGTTTACATTATGTTTCATGCCGATAGCTTTATTATGTAAGAGTCTTACAAATATGGGACTCTCTCTGCGTGCATTTTTTAATGTTTCATGTAGATTAATCTAATAGTTTATGTGACTGTTTAACATATCTTGGACTCTCTCTGTGCATTTTTTGACCTCCCGACGCTGTCAATGCGCTCCAAATTATTAGCTTTTATATATATACTAGGTGGAAAGCCCGTGTGCTACACGGACGCTAAGTAATATGATAGGGAATATAGTCTATTAAGATTTAAGCAAATTAATTAAAATTTAAGTCAACTTGTCGTGTATTTTTCATGATCTGATACAATTTTTAAAATAAGGCATACATATGAGTTGATCCACATGGAGATATACGTAATTTTTATATATGTTTGTCCCCATAAGTCATACGTACTATGCGTGTACATTTATGTTAATTGTCCAAATATATGTTGTTGTATATATTAATCTAAAATGGGATGATAATTTTTACACTTCTCGTATTGATTTTGAGTCACATTTCCCAAGGTGGGGATCTTACTCTTCTCACAAAGAAGACTTTAAAAATCTATTCGAGGAGTGTAAAAATAGACCTGAAATACTATACCTGAATCAGGTAATTAACACTGTACCAGCAAGGTCATGCCACGGACGTTTGATTCTCTTTAATTTATTATTTTGTTTTTTTTTTTTCTATAAATAGTGATTGTCTTCTTTTATTAAGGAAGAGTGATGGTCCGGAAAAATCAACCTTAACATATTCCTGGGGAAAACTCTCCATATATATTAAGAACTTAGGAGCTTAGATTTTAGCTCACTTATCTTGCGTTGTGTTAGACCCAAACTCGAAAAGTCATTGAAATCGAGTGGTTAAGAATTACATGTAAAATAAAGCTCGAAATCCTTGTCTACTATGCTCAATCATACTTTTCAACATGAACCTACGGAAAACCAACGTGTGATGCTTGAGTGATTGAGATTTAATTCATATACTTGTAAAAGATGACAATAAGTGTTTTTGTTACAATTAAGGACTTTTTCACCACGATGGATCAAAGCTTTTAACATTAACAACTTCAATATTATTGACTTTATACTATGCCATGGAACATATATGATAATAAACTATCAAATGACAAAACAACAAAATATGTACTTAGAATCGATAAGACGCATCCATCTAAGATTATGCAACATCTATAAATGTATTGCTAATCTAATACAGTTAAACATAGTCCTACTCCTACCCTCATGCAATTTCTCATTGAAATCTATCTAATTATATATGTACTTTAACAAATTTCATTCAATTTTGTCCATGCATAGCGGATGCATACATGCATCCTTCATTTTCTTCATCATTGTAGAACCTGCTACATTATAAGAATCGAAACATATAAAAAGGTTAGTTGGTGAGCACCATGAAAATAATATAAAGTATTATTATTGAACAAAGGGGGAAAAAGGGACTAAATCTACTTGTGTATTCTTCATTTTCTTCATGTCATTGTATGACATGCAAAATTAGAAACAAAAAAAAAAGTTAAGATCAAAACTATGATATAGACATGAGCGTTTTGAAAAAAGAAGAAGATATAATCGATGAAAAGAAAAAGTAATGATGGATTGAACATTATCATAAAACTAAATGAATATGAAAAAAAAAAAAATAGAAAGATCCAAGAATTAAGAACGTAAATGACTAATGCATGTGAGAGGGCAAGAGAGGATTTATATATTAGATCAATGAGCAGTAGCATTTGGTTAGCTTTAGGCTAGTTAACAATATTCAAAGATAATATAGAAGAAGCCTAATTAACGTAAAATTACCTCTTAACGTAAAAGATAAAATATGTTTTCAATATATATTTTGCATTGCAAAAAAGTTTAAATAGATTTTAAAATTATCTAAACATTATCTTTTTCAAAATTTGAGAAAATTCTATTGTCAAATGTAGTTTTGTGGTAATTTTGGAACTTATAGAATGATTGTATGCTCTTGAAAAATGCCTCTTTTATATATATAGATTGATATTAGATTTAGTTTACTAATAATAAGAAGCCTATGAAGTTTTCGAGTTGTTCTAGTTTAAGTGAGTCAGAATTAAGGAAAGTTCTATTTTTTTTTTTTGGTTAAAATGTAAAAATTATATAAATGAATTAATATTGTACGCCAAACTGATTTTAGACAATCCTAAAATCAGAACAACCAAAATACATACCCATCTTATGTTCAATCTAACAAATTCTTAATTTGAAGCCACCTCCTATTCTGAGCACTAAGGTTGTATGTAGCTCTTCTAATCATGCTCTTGAACTCCTTTCTGACCATTTCTGAAATGATCTCAGGCTTTTCCAAAATATTTTCCATTCTACACTTATTTCTCATTAATCAAACCTAGTATATGAGGTTGCAGATTACAGAAACAGCCACCTGATTCCTAATCCTAGATCCCATTCTCTACTTTGCACTCCAAACCACTCTATAACTAGTTGGAAAATCAATCTTGGACCATTTCTTGACTGTTTCCAGACATTTCCTGCTATAATCACACTTAAAGAAAATGTGATCATGTGTTTCACTATCAGCTTGGCGTAGTATACATGTATCATCAGTACATATCCCAATTGTCTTCAGTCTATCCTTTAACTGCAACCTGTTAAGCAAAGCCATCCATGGAAAAAATGATGTTCTGGGTATCACATGTCTAGCCTAGATTACTTTCCCCCAAACTACTTTTAGTGAAGTGCCAGTTAGCCATGAGTCATGAAGGAATTGCTGGACTTCTCAGGATTCAGAAAAGGAAGCATCCTATGCTGGAAGATTAGTTCTAGTGAAAGCATTTTTACTCCACTTGCATGACTATTGGGCCAGAATTTTCCTGCTCCCAAAGATGGTCCTGAGAAAATTACAGCAATCAGCAGAGGTTTTCTATGGGATGGCTGTGATCACCTCATCAAGGTGCCTTTAGTAGCTTGGGAAAACATTTGCAAGACAAAAGAGAGTGGAGGTTTGGACTTAAGAGATGTTTTTGCTTGGAATGTAGCCTGTATTGCGAGGTTTGTTCATTGGATTTACACCAAAGCAGATTCTCTGTGGATTAAGACCTCGTTTGATAGGACTGCATCTTTCTGAAATGATCTGATCTGATTTGAATGATTCTGATCTGATCTGATCTGATTTGAATGACTCTAAACTGATCTGATCTGATCTGAATGTGTTGAAATTTTGATTGAATTTCAACGTATTAGTATCAGTTATGGACCAAATACATTGATTTGAACATTTCTGATCCGATCTGATCTCATTTGAATGACTCTTATCTGATCTGATCTGAATGATTCTGAACTGATCTGAATACTACTGCTAATAAGTCCTATCAAACAGGGCCTAAGTGGGTGGATATTATCTACTTGAAAGGAGCTCAATGGGAGAACTACTCTCCCCCGGTTGATTCAAGCTGACACTGGAAGAAGATATGTCATGTTAAGGAGAAGCTCAGTGGAGGGTGGAGAGAGAAACAGAATGCGGTCTGGCCTTTATTGTGGTCTAATAATAATTTGGGCCCAAATTGTTGTCTTTTAGACTAGTCTGACATAAAATCATGGACTCCTAAATAAATAGGACGCGGGGTGCGTAGAGCTACGTACACCAAGGGTATCATATATAAACTGTACAAATGTTATTATAACAATCATCCAATAGTACGCTCAGGTTATTACTACAACAATGTAGCCACTCGTGTTGAAAGACTCTCGTTGTAAATGATGGATCCTAAAATGGTGTGCAATTGTGCATCACAATGTTGAATGCCTTTATTAATTGGATAGTTTAAAGTTTCACGAGGACAAAAATCAATAAAACCGTGTTGAGTATCCATTAATCATTTATTGTCGACCCTGTATCGTAACTATTTGTTCATTTAACCAGGTTATATGTTTTGATCAATGGTGTAATGCTTTGGTGAGGACTGAGGAGACACAATTTGGACTACCAAACAAAGTAAGTTTGAAGATATAATTTTCCTAT
Organism: Spergularia azorica; assembly: GCA_038382645.1. Classification (NCBI taxonomy): domain Eukaryota; kingdom Viridiplantae; phylum Streptophyta; class Magnoliopsida; order Caryophyllales; family Caryophyllaceae; genus Spergularia; species Spergularia azorica. The sequence continues at coordinate 23,900 of JBBYHQ010064549.1, read as the reverse complement.
CGAGCATGCTATGTGTACAACACTTCAAGAAAAATGAATGAAGAATGTACGTGGTGTACAACACGTCAATAAAATGAATGAAGAATGTATGTGATTTACCACACGTCAATATTTACATGTACATAAATTAAGTAGTGAACCTTAATTTTTTTTTTTTTTGACGCGAAAACCCTAATTTGTTTTTAGGGAAAGTAGTAACCCTAACTAATCCCAAACAAGGCCTTAAAAAAATGAATAATATAATATATTTTTTATTCTCAAAAACGATTTCTATTTAGTTAAAGTATTACATTAAATTATCTACCCATTAATAAATCATTCTTACGTTGATTACCATTAACGATAATGACTATAGAATTCTCGTGCAATCAGTCCTAGCTTGTTTCGAGGGACTCAACGCAACATCCACACCAATCCAACCACTAATCACACCCCACTGAATCACCGACCGATCCGCCCCCCCCAAAAGAAAATTTATATCTTCATTTCTCTCTCCTACGTTCCCCCCCTTTCCCCTCTCTCTCTTCTCTCCCATTATCACCTCCCTGAAAACCCTAGAAATCTCAGTATCCCTAATTCCCAATTTTCAATTCAATTAATCAACCATGGCGAGGCGGCGCGATGAGTACGAGGAAGACGACGACGTCGTAGACGAGGAAGAGGAAGGAGAGTACGGCGAAGATCTGTACGGCGAAGAAGATGAGCCTGATGACTTCGACGATGGAGATGACGACTACGGCGGCGGCGGCGGTCGCGGTGGCAGCGCCCCTAAAAAACGGCGGAGGTCGGACTTTGTTGATGACATGGCGGAGGAGGACGATGAAGAGGAAGATGACTACAACGCTTATGCCGGCAGCGCAAGGCGGCATAAGAAGAATCGCGGCGGCGGTAACTTCATTGATGATATTGCTGCGGAAGCTGATGATGATGATGAAGATGAGGATGAAGGCGAAGATGGTAAGTTTTCGTCTTTAATTAGGTTAATTTTGTTTTTTTTGCTTATGTTTTCTGGATAATTAGGTTTGATTAGCAAGATTAAGAGTTTGCTGAAGATTTGTCGTAATTTTTCCGAATTTGGGGAATGTTTAGTTTGGTTTTGGTTCTCAGTTCACTGTTGATTAGGAATACTAGAAGATGATATATTTGTCATTTTCATTCGTGTTTTAGGATCGCGGCGTATGTAGTTTGATTCAACTCATATTTTGTGTGAAAATGTTCGTTTAGTTCTTATTTGGCTGAATTCGTACGACTGCTATAGGTAGAGAGTACTTACTTAAGTTGTAGTTAGTGTCGAAAACTGATTACCAACGCTAGGAAGGCTGGAAAGATAGCTGAATATTTCCGAGTAGCTACTTTAGGAGTGTGGTTAAGATATTAGGTTCCGTAGAACTTGGAGTAGGAAGAATAGGAGGGAGATGAAAATATATGGTGATGCTTTAATTGGTTTGCCTGATTGGATTGTACGTATCTCCGCTAGAGAATTTGGGCATAGTGGTTCGTATTTCGTAAAGAATTTGTTAAGGAAGGTTTCTCGTGGAGCATTAATCATGTACATTCAAGGTCTCATATTCTCGTGTCTAGTAGAGAGATGGATGTCGAGTATTTATGGAATGTGTAGTACATTTCCTTGTTGAGAGTTATTTGATAAATTATATCCCTTGCAGCTACATTGTTTCACGAACTGGTATGATATATGTGAGCATCTCTCATTTGGGAAGAGCTTTAAAGTGTATCTAAGCTCATCTCAATTTAATGAGGAAATGAATTATAATTTTGTCATCTTGGGATATCTTCCACTATACAATCAATCAGGAGTCTTTTTTTTCCCCCTCTCTCGCTCTCGTGGCTCTTGACTGAAGTTATAGTAGTATGGTTACACAGACTATGTACTTGTTTGGCCTTTTATGAATTGGATACTAGGGCTGGAGAGAAATTCCTTGTGGCCTTGCTTTGGGACACGGTTGATTGTACTCTTGGCTCTTGAAGTTGAGTTGACTTTGACCCTATTCCCAAATGGGTTAATGTAATGTTTGAATCTTCACAAAATTATCAGCCCTAAGTTTTAGGATTTAACAATATTTGCTTGTTCGACATTCCAACATCATGCAAAGTGCAAAATTGGGCTTCTGAAGTTCAACTAAATTTGATGTCTCATTGAATGGAGGACTTTTTACGCAACCCCAACTGCCCCACCATCGGCATTGTCATATATGGAGGTTGAATTATGGAAAAATTATGCTGTTATTCACTTTCGTAATCTGTCATTCTTATTAAGTACTCACGTAACTATTGCTCTTACTGTCTTACCTTAATTCTCCTTTGAGGTTTTTACTTCTAATGTTCCATTCTGTGCTAGACGTTTCTCCCTCTGCCCAAATTTGGTCATTTTTCTGCATGTAAGTGGTGGTGTTGCAATTTTATCACCGTTTAGGTTGGATATTGATGACATACGACTATTTTGTACCATACTATGCAGTCCTATCTATGCTATCTTTGTTGGACATTTCCACATCAGTGGAACACCTTGTGTCCTGGTATTGTTTTGAAGGGGGACGTTCCCTTTGTTAGTATCATTTGTATTCTATTATATAATTTTTATAGCAGTTTTGAGTGAGAAGAATTTGGATGTGCAGATTTCATAGTAGAGAATTCGGCGGACATTCCTGAGGATGATGATAGAAGGATGCATCGTCGGCCTTTGTTACCAAGGGAGGATCAGGAAGAAGATGTTGAAGACCTTGAGAGGAGAATCCAAGAAAGATATGCTAGGTCAAGTCAGGCAGACTATGATGAAGAGACTACAGATGTGGAGCAACAAGCTCTTTTGCCATCTGTTAGAGATCCCAAGCTGTGGATGGTCAAATGTGCGGTAGGTTTTCATTTGTTCTCATTAGGTTGGCTCTTCATCAAGGCATGCTTCCACACAGATATCTTCTTCTGCTAGAGGGGTTAGAATTTTTTTCCTTACATATGTCAGATTGGCCGGGAGAAGGAAGTGGCTGTCTGCCTCATGCAAAAGTGTATTGATAAAGGACCTGAATTGCAAATTCGATCTGCTGTAGCCCTTGATCATCTGAAGAATTATATATATATCGAGGCTGATAAAGAAGCCCATGTGAGAGAGGTATGTAAACGTAATTGTGAGATTTCTTTGTAACCTTTGTGTCATACTGCCATGTTAACCTCCAAACCTTGTCTGACTCAGGCTATCAAGGGTATGCGAAATATCTACGGACAGAAAATAACGCTTGTTCCAATAAAAGAAATGACAGATGTTCTCTCTGTTGAAAGTAAGGCGATTGACCTTGCCAGGGATTCCTGGGTTCGTATGAAGAGTGGCATCTATAAAGGAGATCTTGCGAAGGTATGTATTTATACTGCTTGAACTTCATTATCTTGTTGCCTTTGTATCTCATTTTGTTTCTGATATTCTGTAGGTGATGGACGTCGACAATGTGCGGCAAAGAGTTACTGTAAAATTGATTCCGAGAATAGATTTACAAGCTGTAGCAAATAAGCAGGTAGTGGTTACTTGTATTCGTAATGATCTTCTGTTTAAGTAGTGCTAGTGTGATGTGAAATCATTCCCTGTTCATGTATTAATTATGTCGTATGAATGGCTTGTGACTCTGCTTGATTTTAGTGCTCCTGACAACTTTTAGGTTCTTCTATGCTCATTATTAACTGGTTGCACATTTGTTTTCCTGCAGGAGGGTAGGGATTTTGCAAAAAAGAAAGGATTTGTTCCTCCCCCGCGATTTATGAACATAGAGGAGGCTAGGTATTAGCAGGACCCTTTCCTCTTGGTCACTTGTTTGCTGGTACAGCAGGTTTTCTGTGAGTAACTAAGTTGATGTTTTTTTTTTTTTTCTCTTGGCTGTTTCCAGGGAGCTTCACATTCGTGTTGAGCGCAGACGAGATCATATGACAGGGGATTATCACGAGACAATTAATGGGATGATGTTCAAGGATGGGTTTCTTATAAAAAATGTGTCCATGAAGTCACTTAGCACTCAGAATATACAACCAACTTTAGATGAGTTGGAGAAATTTCGGCAGCCTGGCGAGGCTGATGGTGATATTGGTAGTTTCTCTTCATTGTTTGCAAGTAGAAAGAAAGGACATTTTATGAAAGGTGATGCTATTATTGTTATCAAGGGAGATCTTAAGAATTTGAAGGGATGGGTTGAGAAGGTTGAGGATGGAAATGTCCACATAAGACCAAATGAGAAGGGCCTACCGGTAAAGTGAATTCCTTTGGTCATCGTTGAGTTGTAGTACTTTGTCATTCATTCTTATGTAGTTCAATCCTTATTGATGCAGACAACACTCGCTATTAATGAAAAAGACCTTTTTGTAGTACTTTGTCATTCATTCTTATGTAGTTCAATCCTTATTGATGCAGACAACACTCGCTATTAATGAAAACGACCTTTGCAAATATTTTGAACCTGGGAATCATGTGAAGGTCGTTTCTGGCTCCCATGAAGGTGCAACTGGTATGGTTGTGAAGGTCGAGGGGCATGTGTTGATACTTCTGTCTGATACAACTAAAGAACATGTATGGCTGTCTCTTGTTGTTTGTTGCCATTCTGTTTCTTAGGAGCTTTAGATGTTTTTGTTTTTTCTTGAAGTGAATTCCCTTATCCTTTATTCTTATTTTCTTGCTTTTTTGACTATGTGCAGCTTCGAGTGTTTGCCGATCATGTTGTTGAGAGCTCAGAGGTCACAACAGGTGTCACTAAAATTGGGGACTATGAGCTGCATGATCTTGTACTCTTAGAGTAAGTAGTTCAGTCAAAGTTACTTTTTCCTTTTTTTTTGGGGTTCATTTATGCTTTTATTCCAGCCATTTTGTGAGGTCTGTTTGGTGGTGGGGATTACTTTTTGGAGATTAAAGGGTGGGAAATAGGAACACGAGTGGGCGAGTGGGTACATATTAGAGATTTAAGAATTGGTTCTCTGTTTCAGTTTAGCTAAAACTTTATTTCTTTTCTCTTTGCGTTAAGGGCATGATAGTAAAATCCTAAGTGGTGGATTAGGTGCCTCCAATCTCATTATCTCTCTAACTTCTTTGCTATAGAATGATGCATAAGACACAACAACAACATTACCCCAGTGCCTCGAAGGCTATCATAAGGTGGGGTGGGGTGGGGTGGGGTGGGGGGGGGTTGGATGTACTTAAGCCTTACCCCTACTGAAAACATAGGGAAGCATGAATATTCAAGCCACTTGTGCATAAATTTATCAAGAAAAATTTCTTACTCTGTTTTACAATGCTGCTCCCTCCCCTCACGCGTGAACTTGAGATTGGGTGATTAGTTTCTTACTGCTCCTTGTATTTGCAGCAACATGAGTTTTGGTGTGATTATACGGGTGGAAAGTGAGGCCTTCCAGGTGAGGTTTCGAACTTTAAAACTTTTTAACTCTCTGGCTTTCCGTTTGGGATATTAACTCCTGTTACAGGTGCTCAAAGGTGTACCTGATCGTCCAGAGGTTGTGCTTGTGAGGTTGAGGGAAATCAAATCTAAACTTGAGAAGAAGTTGGTCGCTCAAGATCGATCAAAGAACCCAGTAGCTGTCAAAGATGTCGTTAGGGTTCTTGATGGCCCTTGTAAGGTGCGAGTTATAATATTTTGAGTTGTAAACAAGCTTCAGTGATCCTAGCTTTTCAAGGTTATTCAACTTAAACAAGCTCGAGTGGACATTGGTTTTTGTGTTCATTTTGGCTTTAATGATGTAATCTTGTGGTACCAGATTATATGCGCACCTTGTATCTCATGCTACTTTGCCACTGTGTTTTGCAGGGAAAACAAGGTCCTGTTGAGCACATATTTAGGGGGGTGCTTTTCATATTTGATCGCCATCATCTTGAGCATGCTGGATTTATTTGTGCGAAATCGCAGTCCTGTTTGGTGGTTGGTGGCTCAAGGGGGAGCAGGGACAAAATTGTAAGGACTTGCTAAGTTTCTTTTTTCCTGCGCTACTTTCCTCATATGCTGAGTATGGATGATGAGCATATCTCCCTTTACTGTGAACCGAGTACATTAAACATGTTTGATGAGTATTTTATTTGGTTGCATATTTTTGCTTCGCAGGTGCAGTTAGTCTTCGTTTCTTAACCATTTATTTCTTGGGTCTTTTATCCTTTCATATGCTCTGACCGACTTGAGTTTTTCTAGTGTTGTCATGTGTAAGATATCTTCTGACCTCGACAAAAAAAAGATTCTGACGAAGAAACGGATTGCGACATTAATGAATTGGCAGGAGAAATTTAAATATTTGTCTACTAATTGACAAAGCAAACAAGTGATAAATATTGCCATGATAAAAGTTAAGATACAAACAGCATGAAAATGAAGGATGGTAGAGACTCATTAAAAAATGATGAAAAATAGGAGAATGGGGCGAATGATAGCAGTCCAATATAAAAAAAAAAATATTGAGTTGTGCTCAGTAGTTGGTCAACCTGATCATCTGACTCTTACACTTTAACTATAACAGCTTTAGTAACTTGGTTTTGACTGAGTTTCATCTTCTTACATGGTTACTTTAACCATTCTATTGCTGTGCTCGGCTATCTCCTTTTTGCCCAACTCTCACTAATATTTTATAGGCGAAATAAGCTCTCTTTTTTCCTGCCAATTAGAGAAAGGATTGTGACTGTGATGATCTTTTCTTTTTTGGTACAATTTTTGCTCCTTTAATTCATCTACAAATGGGGAATAAAGTAGGAAAGAACCTTACAAAATAATACCACTTAGCCAAGCAAAAAGACTAAGCTACGAGGCTGTCTACTCTCAGAGGAGATTCATAGACAGTCCTTGATAGATGCTGTGATGCAACACTTGGCTCACTTGTTCTCCAACTCTTTTCTACGATGCCTTGCAAACCATGGAGATTCATAGTGAAGATCTTTCTCCTGCCTAAGGATTCCCAGCCATTGTAAGACAGCTTCTCACACTGCTTTTTTCATATGAGCATCTAAGAAAAGATGCATTTCAGCGTTTTGCTTGCAGAGATTATATCCGATAATTAAACCCATATGAAGAACTAAGAAGTTTGAACGACCCTCCTTCCTCTCTTGGAGCCTGAGAGTTTTTCCAGCTTTTATATATCATCTTCCTAGTGCCAGCTGCTACATTCCATGAGAAGTTCTTACAGAACTTATTCCCTTGGTTTATGATACCTTTACGGAGGAGAATTTAAGAATACCGAACTTATCGAAGTCTAATATTACTGAATTTATGACCTGAATCTTCCCTGCATATGTGAGCAGCAGAGCAATAGAGCATTGGAACTTTGAGTAGATGATCTACGACTTGTTTGATGTGCTTTCGGTCCAGCATGTCCAATACATTCTATTTTGATTTGTTTTGAAATCGAAATAGAATGTTTAGTTTAGTTTAGTTTAGCTATATGATTGATCTTCTTACTTCTTAGTTCTTACTAGTGTGTAACTTCAGCCAAATGTTATTTTGGAAGTGATGGGTAGTGTCTAAATTGAGTCCTGATGTACTTTTATGGGTTTTACTGTTTAGTATATGACCTAGGTAGCTTTTAAGCTCTACAGCTCTGCAGGATAGGATTTAATTCAAGTACGGCGTGTCTTGCTTTCTCAACCAATTCTTTGTTTGAAGTGTTGTGGGATGTTTGGGTATTCTTCATTGGCTATATTCTCCATATTAAGTGGGTTAAGTTCTGTTGAGACTAACTTTTTTCGAGTCTAGAGATGTGATTGATGTACCTCTCTATTCTATCAAGGTGCTTTTGCTCTCTCGTCTCACTGGACTTCGATGACTCTGCTTTTTCCTGTTCCTGTTCCTGTTTTGCTGTTTCTAGTTCCCATGTGCGATTCTCTTATGTATTTCTACCAAGTTGAATATACATTAATTTGTCTTTGCTTGTTATGTTTCTTCAGAGTGATCCATTGTCCTATTTAAGAACTCCACAGCGGGTTCCCCAATCTCCTGGTAGATTGCCTCCAAGAGGTCCACAATCAGATTGTGAGTTCTCACTTTGGACAGTTTCCTTGTAATTCGAAATCTGAAATGAATGAAGCTTATGTCTGATTTTTCCTTGACAGTTGGGGGAAGACATAGAGGTGGCAGAGGGCACGATTCTCTTATAGGGACTACGATCAAAATTCGTCTTGGACCATATAAGGGCTATAGGGGTCGTGTTAAGGACATTAAGGGTACTACTGTACGAGTTGAGTTGGAGTCTCAAATGAAGGAGGTCACAGGCAAGTATTCTGGATGCTTTAATTATCAACATGGGCCTTTATTTTGCCTATGATACCAAGTCGCCAACCTAACTGATATGTTTCTTTCAGTTGACCGAAGTCATATATCAGACAATGTGACAGTAACAACTCCTTACAGGTAATGACTTATTCATATGCAATATTTTGACATTAACATTTATTTTTATGTGACATCTGTTTTTTATGCCTCTCTTTCTCGGTCTTAGGGATACATCGTCTCGATTTGGTATGGGCAGTGAGACCCCTATGCATCCGTCTCGAACCCCTATGCATCCGTCACGGACTCCTATGCGGGATCCTACAGGTTTGTGTAATGGTGTTCTATTACCGTTCTATTATCCGAAATGACTGGGCAGTTACTTTCTGACTGGAGTGTACTTTCAATCTAACTTGGTTATCTGACATTGTAGCCACACCAATTCATGACGGGATGAGGACGCCTATGCGAGATCGTGCGTGGAATCCTTACGCGCCAATGAGCCCTCCAAGGCAAGTCATATTCTTTTGTTTCTCCATTGCACTAGTAGTATTAAAGAAAAACCTTTATGATGCATGTGAATAAGTTACACGGCTGCTGTATTGTTGCCATTATGCTGTTTAATGTACTGTTTGACATTCAAGTCTTGATGAGGTATGGATCAAAGGATCACCCGTTGAATGGACCAGTAGGACCTCAAATTTAATTGTGTGTTGTGGCAAAGCATGCTATGATGGCAAATTGGCAATGAGTGTTTTTTTCCTCTTGGTGTGGTGGCTTCAATGGGATTTAGAATATATATGTTGCAGTTTGGCCATAGTATGTGTTACTTTACTCGTTTCCTCTATGGAGCGAAAGACATCATTAACTTTGGACAATAGTGAGGAAAATTGCTCATCATCTTTAGATGTTTCTTACAATTTGAAGAAGCAATTGGTCAATGCTATTCTTGACCGTTTCATCATGGGTCATCTGAAACAGGCTCTCTATGTTCTCGACATATGGTGGGACGCCTCTTACCTCACTATAGGCTGGAGCCGTTGAGGCAATGCTACTTTTCTTCAACCTGATTGACAGACTATGTGACTTTGATTCAGCTAAACATTAGTAACAGATATTGATGTGTTTCTGTGTGCCATACTTGGCTGTTCTCTGTAAAATTACTTCGTTTGCTCATAGTGTAGGAACCTGTATTTAAATATCTAGTTCCTGACATGAGTGCTTGAGGGCAAGATAATTGGATAGATTGGGTATGTGTCCTCTAATGTTTCTGAGTGATAAAACTGTTACCGTATATTTGGTCAAGACTGTTCATATCCTGGGTTCCTGTCGGGCTGTACATTTCCTGATCTGGTTGTACTTTTATGTGCTGCTTGTGTGGAAGCAAATGATTTGCATGTATATCTATTTGAAATGTTGCATTTGAGGATTGAGAGATTACTTCTGATGATACATTTACTCTTCCAATTAAAAAAATGATATAACCTGATATTCGCACATAACAGGGATAATTGGGATGATGCGAATCCCACTTCTTGGGGAACCAGCCCTCAGTATCGGGTAAGCCTTCTTGTTGATGCAGCATTTAAAGTTTAAGCAACTGTTGTCTAATATGGTGAGCTTATCTTATGTTTCCCAGCCTGGAAGTCCTCCTTCTAGGACATATGATGCACCTACTCCTGGTTCAGGCTGGGCTAGCACTCCTGGTGGAAATTTCGCTGATGCTGGGACTCCTAGAGATAATGGTTTAGCTTATCGTATGTCTTCCAACTTTCTCTTTTGGTGCTTTTGATGTTTTATCGTAGAACTGATTGTATTTTCTTTTCCAGCCAATGCTCCAAGCCCTTACTTGCCATCAACACCAGGACAACCGATGACACCTAGTTCGGCGGCATATCTGCCTGGCACTCCTGGTGGACAACCGATGACTCCTGGAGGTGGTGGCCTAGATATGATGTCTCCCATGATAGGTCTGACTTCTTTTTCCTTGCCTCTTTAGTATTCAGTTTATGTTTTACCAATAAATGTAATGTGCTCCACTAGTCCACGGTGATCCACGGTGACTTCTTCATTCAATATTTTATGTTTGTAAATAGTGAATTCACCTGTACTTGGAAGTTCGTCAACAACTGCTTCTGAATTGCAGTATGTCAATAGGTTGATCATTTATAGAATTTTAATCGTCTCTGGTTCCTTGTATCTAGTGGCTGCTGTTAGGTGCTTCATGAGAATGCTGTGAAGGAATGATACGTTGCATTTTATGAAGTTTCTTGGCTGTTCATGTTCTGCATTAATGTCTGCTTCTAATTCTTGATTGTCATTGTCCGGGATTCGGGGACAATTTGTATTTCTAAATCTGAATTCATGAGCTAGAGCTCAATAGGGAAGTTGCACATTCGAAATGAACAGAAGTAATTTTGCCTTTGTTAGGAATGCTTTTGTTATTTTGCTAATGTCAGCATGAATTTTAGGGATCTTTTGCTTTTTGTATTGGTGCCTTGTATTCTTATCTTTGCATCTTGAATTTTCGTGGGGTTCTTTTTTCTCTTCTTCCCTTATTCTTTATTTATTTATTTATTTTGCTTTATGGAAGATTTTGTTGACTTTCTGATTGTATGGTTGTTTTAGGTTAGAGTTAGTATTCAATATTATGGGTAGAATGTCAGTATATTTTCGTTTTTGCTCTGAAATGATAGAATCACCCCCCCCCCTCCCCTCTGCTGTATTTGGTTTCACACGTTTACATTGATGATGGTGCAGGAGGAGAGAATGAAGGACTATTGCTTTTGCCCGACATATTGGTGAATGTGCACAAGGGCGATGATTCCATGATTGGAGTTGTCCAGGAGGTCCTGGCGGTATGTGTTCTTGGTTGCAGATTCAATGCCTTTTTTTTTATTGCAACAATGCTGGTTATGTAGTTACAGCTATAAATCTGTCATGTGTTGGGGACCTGGGGTTGTCTACTTTCAAGTTTCCACATTTCAGATGAAATGCTAACGGTTGTGACGCAGTTAATTCTGTTTGAAAGTTGATCTAGATTGGACGATGCATAAGTTCATCTTCTATTTTGAGAAAACATCCTTTCCTTTATCCTGGTATATCTATATTGATCCAGTTGTGTTCTCTTACATTCAGCTTTGTTGTTTTGGTTCTTACTTTTCGCAGGATGGTTCTTGTCGTGTTGCTCTTGGTAAAACTGGCAATGACGAGATAGTGACTGCCCTGCCGAGCGAAATTGAAGTGGTTCCTCCTAGAAAAGGAGATAAAATCAAGATCATAGGAGGTGAACAACGAGGAGCCTCGGGTAAATTGATCGGTATAGACAGTAATGACGGTATTGTAAAAGTAGATGAGTCGTTCGATGTGAAGATTGTGGACATGAGTATTTTGGCAAGGGTGCCTTAGTTCTGATACTTGTAATATCTTCTGCCTTCATATAATGTAAATTCTTGGGTTATGAAGAACTTCACAAAGTTGTAGCAGTTTGATTTCTCCTTGGAGCGTTCTTCCCCGTTGGACTATAATTTTAGTATGTGGCTTCAAAGACGACCTCCAACGGGAAGGAAGTTGTAATATAGGGTCGAAAAGAGTGATCAATAAACAAACTTCCCTGATATGTGACACAAATACAGCCTTTCCAGAACGATCTAAGTTCACAAGACTTCTACTGAATTTGTAGTTATGTTTTGCGTTTCTGAGATGTTGCTATTTGCTGATGTTCCGCCGGTTTTTTGTTTTATAATCTAACTAAAGAAAGCAGGCGTGAGCCTAAGCTTAGATTCTGCCATATCGTTGTACAATATGCTCACAACTAATCGATACGATAATGTTGATAGATGTATTGATTTTTGGCAAAAAAAAAAGAGGCAAATGTACAAATAATATTATTGCATTAATAAAAAATTTCATTCTCCGTATATAATTTCCAGAGTACCGTACCAGTATACGATAATATTAATAGGTTAATATAAAAAGTCGATGGTAAATCCAAGGAAAAGACCCGCAAATCTAAGGCATGTACGAGACTGCGACCATTCCACGAGAGAGTACTGAGAGTGTGGAAGTGAGAGTACGAGAAAATCTTGGGAACTGGTTGGAGAAAATCACCCGCCATATTCCCCCGCCACTCCCTCTGAACTGCTTCGCCGTTCGCCACCTATCCGCCACCGTCACCATCACCACAGCTCCGCAAAATCGAAATGTCTGCATTGCCCTTCCCTAAATCGCGGCCGTCCCTCCACCACCACACCTCCACACCCTGCACCCGCACACACCAGATCGGCGCCCTCGCCTTAGTCGCAACCACCTTCTTCCTCACCCGACTCTTCGACCAAACATTTCCGCCATACGACCTCCAATCCTCTGCCTCGCGCTCTCATTTATCTCGAGGCAGTGCCGCCGCTGTCAGTTTTGATCGTGGCCGTCCGTTCTCATGGCCGGAGTTCGGGTACGGGTCCCACCTTGGTATCAAGATCTACGTGTACGGTGAGAATGAGATTGACGGGTTGAAGGACTTGATGTACGGCCGTGATCGTAGCATTAGCCCTGACTCTTGTGTTAAAGGCCAGTGGGGCACTCAGGTAATCTCCTCTCCAATTTCCTTACCTCAGCTTTTTTTTTCTTATCATGTTATTGATAATTTCGAAAGTTTGAGGTAGGTTTATTGATGATGTAGCACTGGTATTATATTCGAGACTTTACCAGCTGAGTTAGCGGACATTTGTATAGCGTAATTTTGGTGGTGTTATGTAAAGTAAGGTACTATATTTTGGAGCCGGAATGTTGAAATAATTGCATTGCTAGTTGAGTAGATAGGTTGAAATAATTGCATTGCTAGTTCAGGGATACTTTTTTTTTTTATTACAAGACGAAAAGCGAAAAACTAACTCCTACTGTCAATTACATCCTCCCAAGGAGGAATTAAAGCATCATTATCATCGAAGAATCTCGAGAGTTCATGCATCTCTCTCAACTGGGCAGCTTGGTACCTCCTAGTCCCCATCGGGTCTGGCTGGAGCTCACGTCTCGCGAGAAACGCCATACGATCTGCTACTGTGTTCCAAGTCCGTCTGATGTGATGTACACGAACATAGAGTATCCTTGCTAACTCCCTGCATTTGAGATAAAGATTGCTTAACCTATTAAACGGTTGGTTAGGATCATTGATACCATTAACCACAATTTGACAATCCGAATACAAATCCACATTAATCCAGCAATTATCCTGTAACCAGTATAAGCTCATGAGGATTGCATAACATTCCGCTTCACTAGAATCCTGCGCAAAAGTGAGCCAAGAAACCCGAATTCCACTGCCCCTGTAACCAGTATAAGTTCAGGGATACTTTCACAAGTTAAATTGTACGTCAAAGAATTTTTAAGTAGCATTGCTGCTATGGTGATGCATTTGTGGAATTTGTGGGAGGAATTAATGGTGAAAAGTTTGCAACTTTAGATTTGAACTCGGGAAGCACTGGTCTTAATTTGTAAGGGATCATAATTAAATAGTACTAGAATAAGAAATCCTTCTGTATATGTCTTGTTTTCAGAACTTTTGTTGGTTTTTCTTGCTGCCATGAGTGATTCACATTGTCTTGCAACATATGCTTCTCGTAAAACTAGGTTGATGACTGACATGTTGGGTATCAAACAACATGAAGTATACCTTTTGCCGTATAAGGCTCTCCCCATGATATAGAGGGTCCATTTGTAAGCCCCCTCTCCCCAGTTGACTTTTAATGCACATTGCATGTAATTTTTGTTATTTGTTAACAAATGGGAAGTGTTTCCATGCCGTGAAACACATTACCTTTGTTTTGTGTGACATTTGTTTGACATAACTCAATTCAAATTAAGCTGTCTAATCCTGTACAAGCAAATATTATCCCTGTTTAATGGTTCATTGACTTCGTTGTTGCACGATATCCAAGCGTGTTATGGTTCTTAGCATAGATTCAAAAAGTTGATCTGACATTCCCTTGTTGCTTAAGTGTGGCGTTGGCTCATATGTTTCTTTCAAATAAGTGATTCTGTTTATCTTTAATCTTGAAACTTGAAATTGTAGGTCAAAATACACAGGATGCTTTTAAAATCCAAGTTTCGGACCTCAAATAAAGAGGAGGCGGATCTGTTTTTTGTGCCCGCTTATACTAAATGTGTTCGGATGATGGGTGGTCTAAAGGACAAAGAGATTAACCTGACTTATGTCAAGGTAAGAGTACACTGTTGATGCCATTCTTTTTACTTGGGATTGCTTGTCACCCTTCCGCCAAACATGTAAAGCTCTTCATACCTTGAAAAACTTTTCTTGTGTAGGTGCTGCTTTGTTCGTTTCATGTAATTGTGATTATGAGTTATGGGGTTTGCAATTTGCTTTTAGGTGCTGAGTCAGATGCCATATTTCAGACTTTCTGGTGGCCGTGACCACGTGTTTGTCTTTCCAAGGTATGCGTTTGATTAAGGGAACCTGTGCTGATTAGTCAATATATTTTTGCTTCCAATTGTATACTTCGAAGACTTGCTTGATGCTGTTCTTGGTCAGTGTAGTGTGCCTGAATGAATAAGCAAATATCATTTGCAGAATATTAACCCGTCATATCGGTTGGAACCAAAACAATTGCTATTATAGGCAGAAGTAATATTCTGCGTCACTCTCCAAAACTGCCTTGGATGATTTATATTGCCTTGTTTTGCTCACTTTCTTTTAAACCCTCATCTCTCTCTTCTCTTTCTCTATCTTTGTTTTTTCTTTAGTTTTTACCCCCCCCCCCCTCTCTTGATTTTTTTCTTTTAAACACAAATTCGTTCCCTTTTTATGTTTAAACATGAAAAATGTAGCAACACTAGAGGTTTGTGGTGAAAAACGCATTTTGTTTTTTGAGTGTGTGTGCAACTGTAGGTGAAGTAATGTATAGGGATTGGGGCTTGTAGGCTCTTGATATATAGATTCCAGTACCTCATGAGGTCTTTAACTAAATGTAAAGTTGACTGGAAAATCTATTTCAAAATATTTCATTTTGACTAAGTTATCTGCTACTCTTTGATCACTACCATGCTCCTAAGTAGATTACCACTTTCTTGCCACTTTCACCTCAATAGGCTGCCACTTGCTAAACCTAATGTAGTAGGTCATTTAGGTTGAATTTTACTAGCAAGTAAAATCACTTTTATCTACATAGTTTGAATGATAAACTTTGCCAACTTTAATTCAACTCATACTTTACCCGTTTCCTGCATCTTCTCATTGTGAGAGGCATGCGCTTTAATTTCGACTACACAAGATCTTAGGCGTGAGAACACTAGAGTGTGATGAGTGATTTGGGATTTCCTAGTGTAGGCATAGAGTCATCCCAGTTGCTTCAAGTAGGCGAAGATAACCTGTCAAGAGGGCGTATCTGTTTAGACCCACTGATTGGTTAACATCGTATCTAGAATTAGTTGGAAAGTTGATCCACCGATAAGACATTGAAGTGGGTAGTCTGACATGCGAATTCTGAAAAACTAGCGGACTAGGGTACTTTTGTTGGTGCTGGGGAACTTTAACTTCAATGGCATGCTAGAAGTTTTAAGTGGCATAGACTTCTAAAATGGACATAAGTAGGTGATTCTTACTTACTTAATGGCTTAACTTGCATTGCCTATTCTACTATTCTTACATTTCTTAGTGGGCTACTAAATGTGGCTAGCATCAACCCTGGGGCAAGTACCAGGTAGTGCTCAGTGGGCACCCGCTTGCGATAATTGATAAATGACTGCTCTAGTAGGGCTCTATTGAAAAGTAAAAGGTTGTCCTGTACCTAGACTTGTCAGGGTAAGTGGTCTTTTGAGCGCCCTTTCTGAATTTGAGCCACTTATCTCATGGAAGGCTTTGAGGTTTAGATAGAAAACCTTCACTTAGACATCATCAGTGAGTCCAGTAGCCCAAGTAACCAAGTCATTGCACTAATGCTGGTATCTTAGTCCAAGCAGTGTTGATATCCATGTCATGATGATCTTATTTAAGGCCTCAGTATAGGTACTTTTAAATTGCAGTTAAAGAACTGATATCCTTCAGTTTAAATATGAGATTGAGCTCACTTTTGCTCTAGCTTTAGTGCGGCTTCCATTAATCTGACACAAAGATGCTGCAATAGGTCAATTTAGACAAAGAACAGATGTCCTGTAGAGTGTAGAATTTAGACTTAGTAGATGCTTGAGCTTATTTGCCCCTGATCTAAATGCACCTGTGTGTTAATCTGACAGAAAGAAAAGGCAATGGGTCAAATGTCTTTGTTTTGTTTTTACTTCCACTTCTACGAGGTCATGGCTGACGGTTGGAATTGTTCTTGAGTTCATTATTATCATTCGTTCGCTGGTATATTCTCTTTCCTGAATATCCTTATTCTTTTTGTTTTGCATTCACCTTAAATATTAGTTCCCCCCTTCACAAAGAAAAAGGACAAAACCTTGTTAATATAAATTGTCATGTTCTAACATGAAGAGGCTAGAGCTATCTGCAAATGTTAAAAAAAAAAATTGTGACATCTTTGATTGGAGCAATATTTAAAATTTAAATAGATTATTGGGCTGGAGTATATCCTATGCTGAACTCAGGTTTTTCCTTAAGCTTAATCATACTTTCATAACTTAGGACTTGCTCTAGCCTGTACTTTTAATTTTAAACAACTGCTGTAGCCTGTAGTTGACTGCATGGGATTAGGGTCCCATAGAATGTTTACATATGAAAAGGAGGATTATATCTTTTTCGAATATATAGTTTGAATGTCTTCTTAAATAACCTGTGACCTTGCTTTTGATTGTGTTCCATGATTTTTGATTCCTTCCAGAGTTGTGTATTGTTTTGCTTCCACCATTTATATCCACTCTTCCTCTTACTTTTGCACAGAGTTTTAACAAAGCTATTAATTGAGCAAAACAAGTGACAAATCATGTTTGTTTATTTTATCAAGACCTCATCTTTACAAAACATCAACCACCAACTGAACCACCTTTACATTAGAATATCCCACCACAACCACTATTACTCACCACTGCCGATCGAAGCAAATCATCGAATGAAATGAGGCGACATGATGGAAGGAGCAGATCGAGTGAGATGAAAGGGTGAGGTTGATCGAGCAAATTGGAAAAGGAGGACCAGATTGGGATATAGAAGACGGGAGGAGAAGATGGGAGTCGAGGGGGAGAAGGATGGGCCGGCGTTGGCCTACGGTGTCTGAGAAGATTGAGGGTGGTTGGGAAAGAAGAGAATGGGGGTGTGGGAGTTTAATGTTTAAAGCATGTACAATATGGGGTTAAGCTTTACAAACATCATCAACCAAGCCTTAGTCCCAAAATGATATGGGGCTGGCTAACATGAATCGTCCTCTGAAACCATCATACGTAAGCAATAAATAGTTAACTGTAAGGTGTGAACAAGTTTAGATTAGTAGTGATTGGGTTCTTTTTCCTTTTTTTAGGGTTTGGGGTTAGAAAGGGAGCCTTGGCGTACCGGTAAAGGTGTTGGTGTGTAATCGATAGGTCACGGTTTCAGCTCTTGGGAGCAGCCTCTTGTCCAAAAAGTGACAAGGGAAGGCTTGCCCTCTATACATCCTTGTGGTGGGACCCTTCCCCTGACCCTCACTTTTGCGGGGATGCCAATGTGTTGGTGTGTGATCGATAGGTCACGGGTTCAGCTCTTGGGAGCAGCCTCTTGTCCAAAAAGTGACAAGGGAAGGCTTGCCCTCTATACATCCTTATGGTGGGACCCTTACCCGGACCCTCGCTTTTGCGGGGATGCCAATATGCGACCGGGCTGCCCTTTTTTTGAGGGTTTGGGGTTAATCTTGACCAAAAACAAAAAGTGACAGTGGATATGAGTTTCCCAAAAAGGAAATCAGGAAGAGTGGAACTGAATGCAGGGATTATTCAATAAGTTATATCTTGTTTGTAGTCTCGGATATTTCTTCAAATGGCTATTCTGGTGTTTTACTGTTCTTCATTATCAGATCTCTGTCCTCGGTATTAAATTTTTCTTGTTTGCAGTGGTGCTGGCGCTCATTTGTTCAAGTCTTGGGCTGCATACTTAAACCGTTCAATTATCCTGACTCCTGAGGTACTTTTCAATGTTGTTTTGGTTATGGTAATACATGAAAAGTGGTTCTACACTCCGTGCATGCTCTTTACAGTTGCACCTTGTGCTTGCTGTACAGAGGGCGGGGGAAAGGAGGGGGGGCTTTCTTTTGGTAGCCCCCCAACTGCTCTTTTTGGATAAAAATTGAGATTTACTTCTAATATGCATGTTCTTCTTCGAGATGAGCGGGGTCGTTGTATGCATCCTTTAAGGTTCCTTGAACATCTAACTTTTTTATTTTTTTGGGTAGGGGTGGGGGCATTAGGCAGAAAGGAGAAAGTTCTGTTAAGTATGTAGCAGCGAGAATCAAAGAAAAGCCTGGTGGTTTAAAGGCCTTTTCTCTCGTTCTTTTAAGAGCATGCAAGTGACTCTACAGAAGGGACACAAAGGAGCTTTATGCCCATCTACAGAAGTAGGCAAAATAGCTAAAAGTTCGATTTTCATGCCTAATATCAGCCCCTAATACCTGTAGGCTTTGCCATATAATAAATATCAGCATTGCTTTGTGCGCACGGTCTCAATGATAAGGATGATGTACAGTTTTCTTTGGTTGCTATCAGTTAGATGTTGAACTGGACTTATTGTCTTCAATAAAACTTAAAGAGTCATCCGGAAAAAGAAATTTAATGCTTTGCTGTTAAGCAAACTTCCTTGTAACGGGTTTGTAATTGTGCAGGGTGATCGCACTGACAAACGGGATACAAGTGCCTTTAATACATGGAAGGATATAATTATTCCAGGGAATGTGGATGATGGAATGACAAAAGAAGGTGCTACTGTGGCCCAGCCTTTGCCATTATCAAGGCGCAAGTACCTGGCAAACTTCTTAGGGCGTGCACAAGGGAAGGTCGGACGACTTCAGTTAATTGATCTTGCAAGAAAATACCCAGATAAGGTATGACAATCTGAAACTTGTTGTCATATCCTTAGAATGTAAAGAAATTAGCATGAATTATTTACAAATCTCCATGGGTCCTTGTTTTGAATTTAAATTCTCTGGTATTATGTATTTAAATTCTCATATATCTTGAAAGTGAATTATTTGGTTTGAAGTCCCTTGTCTATTTAAAATGGTAAGTGGATGATAGGAATTTATCCCCCTGCCCACTCCCCAGCTGTTCCATAAATTTCAAGACCTCACATTGTGCTCAATGAAGCTATTACACAATTTCTGCTCTCTGTAGCTATTTAACTTGTCGCTTTCTCAGCTGATGATTATTGGTCGACCGAAGGCTCCGAGCTGTCAACCTGGCATACTATCTGTGTATTGTCTAACCGGCATAAACCCTGTTCTTGGTGAGCATATTAGGATGGAGCTAATTACCTTTATGATCGTAGTCCATAAAGGTTGGACACCCAGATTCCGGCTCCCAAGTTACTGAGTCTTTCTTTTTCCACCAACATGTAATTGTTAATTTAAATTGTTCTCACATTCCAAGTCGGAACTCACCTGGCAAGGAATTAAATGGAGCTAATTATCTATTCCTATCTTACTTCTCTTTCAAGGTCTACAGTTGGTGTTCATTCTTATATCTGCGCAATTGTTCAATCTACAAAAGATCAACAGGTTTTCTGGTCAGTATAGGCCCTTTGAAGTTGTTTGCCCTTTGGTAAGATGTATTTGGCGAGCTTAAGTAGGCCAGCATTACTCAAATTAGGAACAACATCACCTTTTTTTGTGTCTTGATGAGTACTTTTTTAACATCTGTTCCGGTTGACCATCATACTACGGAATAAAATGTCTCCCTGCCTCCATTCATGCCCTTCTTCTGCCTTGTTGATGTTTTCTTTCTTGCGGGTCCTGGTTTATTGATAGCTGTTGTAATCTGCATATTGTAATATGTACAGTTGGAATCTCCAGAGTTGAAGTTCAGTGGTCCAAATAAATTGGGAAGGAAGGAATATTTTGAACATCTACGTAATGCTAAGTTCTGCCTTGCTCCTCGTGGAGAATCTTCATGGACCCTGCGCTTTTACGAGTCATTTTTTGTGGTCTGTCTCCTCCCTTGAAAATTTATTTCTGTGTTAATGCGTTCACTGATTGCATACTCAGTTTTTATGTTCCTGTGCCTCTGTAAATGATACAAAATGGTGGTTGTGTACAGGAGTGTGTGCCAGTGGTCTTATCAGATCAGGTGGAGTTACCTTTCCAGAATGTTATCGACTACACCCAGATATCAATTAAGTGGCCGTCAACACTAATAGGCCCCCAACTACTGGACTATCTAGAATCAATATCAGGTTGGAGTTGATTCATCTTGTCTATCTCTGAATTCTGAATTTTATTTTCGGGAGCAACTTTCTAAGACTTGCACTTCTTCAGATGAGGAGATAGAGAGAATGTTATCCCGTGGCAGACAGGTGAGATGTTTATGGGCCTATGCTCCAGAATCACAACCGTGTTCAGCATTTAACGGAATTCTTTGGGAGCTTCAACAGAAAGTCCGACATTTCCACCAGTCAGCTGAAACCTTTTGGCTGCACAACAACACCGTTGTGAATAGAGATTTAGTGCCATTTTCCCAGTGGAGGCCACCAATGCCTTTGCCTTGATTACATCAATACGGAGTTAAGTTTAGGAGGATTCAAATGCTTTAGGTAAGTGTAACGTGATTCATGCAATGTAAAATTGATATACGTTTGAATGTTTGACGCAGTAATCTAAAGTGCATAGAGGGTTTCATATGTATCGGCAATCAGCAAGATTCTGCCTGTGTACAAGTTGTAGAACGTAGTCTGTATACTTGCTCATTTTTGGGGTTCTGAATCCAAGAAATCCCGGAGCTAGAAGCCTGTAAATTTGTTTGAAGGGCTGTCATAAATTTTGTTATGTTCGTTCCATCAATTGCAATTTTACATGGTGAAGCAGTTCAATCTTCCAAGACAATGCATCCCATTGTCTGAAAATTACATCAGAAGATGCCTATTCCAGCAGGCAAATCCAAGGAGTTTTGGCAGGAGTTTTCATTTCGAATTGATGTCTAATGCTTTGTCTCTACTTAGCTTGTTTCAGAGTGCTTGCCGCGGCCTAAGGCTTGTCCTATACTTCAATGCCAGTTGATTATGCAGTTGCAGTGGTGTTCTTTCGCCGTAATGAATAGCCATGTCAGTTGTTCTATAGTCTGCAATGGGTTCGCCCCAAAAAGAAAAGTCAGCAATGGTAAAAGTACGAAGTTTAAAGCATACCGTCTAGTTTCTACGAGCTTTCTCAAGCAAAATGATAAACCGTAATGAGCTTTATATCCCAGCACGACAACAATTACAAATTGCAACAGACTAGCAGAACAATCGGAACAAAATCTGGCAACGAAAGGTTGCTGAACGCAAAGTAAAAATTGTTACTGTAACCTGTTTTTTTTTTTCTTTTTTTTTCCTTTTACTTCCCTATTTACCTTTTATGATCTATTCCTCAACAACTTTGAAAAAAAGTCTTCTAACCCGTTTCACAATACTTGACATAGTTACAAAGAGGGGATAAGCCCCGAAAACAGAAAATAAAACTACGAACGAACTAATCGGGGTCTCGAAAACCCAAGGACATCCTCCCGCAAAATGTATCGCAATTCCGGGGGAGGATACTGAAGAATGATTAGCGTTTGCTCTTTATTCACGCACTGATTCGCTAGCCAATTCGCGGCCCTATTTGTTTCTCGGTACGTGTGTTCCAGCTGCACCACCCAACTTCGCGCATCTATCAAATGTTTGCATGCCCTTACAAGAGGCCCTAGCGCACCTGCTGTCGGCTTCTCACTATTAATCCTGGACACACAGGCAGAGTTATCCATGTGTATAATCAGTTTCTCAAACCCGTTGTATGCTGCTTCCTCCAGTCCCCGCTTAAGGGCCCGCAATTCGGCTCTCATTGAAGAGCACACTCCATAATTTGCAAGGAAAGCATGGATAAAGTTACCTGAGTCGTCGTGGAACACTCCTCCCGCACCCGCTGGCCCTGGGTTACCCCTACTGGCACCATCGGTATTTAATAGTACCCACCTGTGTGGTGGTGCTTTCCACCAAATGTGAATTTCCCGTGGAATACCTGGTTCTGGGATAAGTATGGAAAACCGATCTACAGCCTTCTTTGTCTCCTCGAAGCATGAACTCAAGAACGGGAAAGGGTCCAATGGTAACTCAGACGCTCTTCCGAATACCACGTTGTTCCTCTTTTTCCAATTCCACCAACACGTGTTGGCAAACTTAAGGGGCCAGTCTTCCGTAGCTAGTGGGTTAGTGTTACAGATGTTATCATGCAGCCAAGTTTGTAAAGGAGGGGATCGGAAATTGTTTAAGCCATCAATTTCCCCAAGTTGCTGCCAAACGTGTCTGGCATCGGGGCAGTCCCTAAGAAGATGGAGGATGTCCTCGATCAGGAGCAGTTTTTGCAACGAGGGCATGTTGGATCGTCCGTGAGATTTCTCTTAAGTCTGTTGACATTACACATAAGACGCTCGTGCGTCGCTAGCCAGAGGAACATTCTTATCCTCTGTTGCACTGGAAGTTTCCAAATGTACCGCCATTTGCTGTTGTCAACATTCTCCAGCTCTCTTATTGTTCCCCTACGTAGGTACACCGGGGCTGATTTGATTGTGAAACCCCCATGAGCCAAGCCATTCCAGTACAGCGAGTCAGGTATGTTCTCGTCCTGTGTTAGCTCTATCGATGCGATCTTAAGTAATTCGTCTTTTGGAAGCAAATCTGCCAACTATTCCCATCTCCATCAGTTACTCAAGTCCCACATGTCACTGACTGTCAGCTCCAGTTGTGCTTGTGGAATCGGGTGAATGGCTTTATCCGAAAGGCAACCTGTTTCAAGCTAGGAGTGATCCCAGAAAAGCGTATTCCGACCATTGCCGACAGCTATTGTCACTCCATCTTTAATTGCTTGTGCGTTTTCAACTACACCAGCCCATAATGGGGACATATTATGTTGTGGTGTGAACATGCCAATATCACATCTACCTTTACATTATTTGGTTCTGAGAACAAAAGACCATAGCTTGTAGGGATTAGCCAGAGTCCGATATCCCAGTTTAGTAAGGAAGGCAGCATTAGCTTGCCTGGCTGACCGAAGGTTGAGTCCTCCCAGCTCCTTAGGTTTTTGAACCGTTTCCCACGAAATAAGGTGGATTTTCCTATGGTTCTCGTCCCCTCCCCATAGGAATCTCCGAGTCTTTCTGTCAATGGCATCACAGATTGTTCGTGGGATTTTTGCTATTTGCATGTTGTAGGTTGCCAAGTGTGACATCTTCGATTGAATAACCGCTACCAAAGTCCCCTCCTTTAATCCTAACTAGTTCGCGTGCCCGTGCCGCGCACGGGCTCCCTATTTGTATCAATCATACTTGTTTCACACAAAAAAAATGTTGTTAAATAATCACATTATTGTACACATAAATGTCACATGTGAACATTATTTAACGTTATGAAAAAAATATAGTTTAGCTTTGAATTTATAAGTGTCAACTGTCAGTTAAAAGTATTGAATATCACTTATAAAAATGTTGATTACTACCACCTAATGAGGGTTTTACTTACAAATATAA